>VUYV01000829.1:99859-113353 GCA_008711295.1 Anarhynchus alexandrinus | reverse complement strand
GAGTTTTGCCTTTTACTTCCAATTCTCCCTCCATCCCGCTGCTGGGAGTGGGCAAATGAGCACATGGTTCTTTGTTGCCCAGTGCAGCTAAACCACAACAGTCCTTTTTGGTGCCCAACGTAGGGCACAAAGGGTTGAGATAATGACAGATCTGACCAGAGCGTGTTTAAACGAATTTTGTATACGAATTTATTGTATTAGTTAAATAATCAGTGGACACAATGTTGCTTTGTTTGTTGACATGGCTGTGTTAAGTGAACTCTTGTGTGTTCTCTGTACTTCCCGCAATGCTCTTTATCACCTCTAGGAGAAGGATCAGGATTATCATTTTGCTCTCCTGTGTAATATCGATTTATTATATGATAACTTCACTGTTCACACAGTTATGTTGGTGCGTTTATGCGGCATTGCTGTCCTGCCTGTACCTCGGGCTTGATCTCTTGCAATTTATTAATAATCACACCCAATCTGTGGGGGAAACAGTGGGGGATACTTTCCCCGGCTCTTTTGCCTCCCTTTTCTCTTTTGGGTCAGGAACAACAGCTTTTTTAGAATTTTGAATATCTGTGGGATGCTCAAACCAGCATGGTCCTATTGCTGTGTCTCCTGAATGTGCTTCAGGTCTTGTTTAGGGTTAAACAACTGTTTAAGACGTACCACCCAGAGATCTGCCCCGAGGCTGGAGAGTCACGGGTGGCATGGCCTGTGGGAGAGTTGGGCAGAGATCTGGATGTGGTGGTTTGGGCCGGACTGGCCACTGAAACGAACAACGGATGCTCTCCCCGACCCCTCCCTTCAGGGAGAAAAGGGAGAGAGAGAAAGAGACTTATGAGTTTAAAAGAAAACTAAACTACTCTAATGAAATATTAATAATAAAATAATGAAAAGAAAAGATAATAATATAAAAAAAGAAAATAATGAAAGATACACAATATATACAAGGCCGTGTCAAGCTCCGAGCATGACGATCTCGTCACCGACAGGCACGGGGAAAGTCCCAGTGGGGGACTCAGTGGCAGACGGGAAGTGGATTCTGGATGCGGATTCAGGAACGCATGGATCGGGACGAACAGCCAGAGTCCTCTTCGGACACCGGCCATTGAAAACAGAGAGCTGACCCTTTGGTCCCTCAGCTTTTGTACTGAGCATGAGGCCGATGGGATGGAATACCCCGTTGGTCAGTTTTGGGTCACCCGTCCTCAAATCATAGAATAGAATTGTCTAGGTTGGATCATCAAATCCAACCATCAACCTAACACTGCCAAAACCACCTAAAAACCTGCCTAATACTGCCCTGTCTGCTCCTTCCTGCCGGTGCGACCCCTCTATGCTTTTCTGCTGCCGACCCTCCGACGGGGCACATAACAAAGCGAGGTTCCCTCGGGTGTTACAGCAGTAAGTGTAAGCGAGAGCCTCTCCGCACCCCGTGCCTCGGCGTGTGTTGGAAACCCCAGGCCTTATCTCTGCTAGAAGTCGACTCCGTCTGAAAAATATGCTGTCAATTTCAGCGAGTGCAGTTAGTTCAAAGAGACTTAACTGAAATGTAAAATTGCTGAACAGAAACTTGGTTCTGTTTTACCTCAAACCAGGACGCTAGAGAACTACTCTCCTCCAATGGTTCGGAACTTCAGCCCCAGACAACTACAGGACCCTGCTAAAGTGATGGAACATTTGAAAGGAAAATGCTGTGGCTATTCCAGATAGGCGCAATTTACCGCACTGTCCTGGGCCGGTATCTGCCAAACACTGCTTCACACTGTGCAGCATCCTCAGGGGAAAGAGAGGGGAACCAGACTGACAGGCACCGCGGCTACTCCAGCTCCCAGGACAGGCACCGCGGCTACTCCAACCCCGGTAACAGGCACTGCAGCTAAACCAGAAAACCAACTGGTGCCAGTATCAGTCGCCCCTATAAAGAATAAAAAATACACAAAGAAATCAGTTCACTTAGAAGGGATGACGATGAACTGGGGTGATCAGGAGAAGAGGAGGAAGAAGCAGAACCAGAGATAATCATCCGATCCCTATCCCTGAGTGAGCTGTGAGATCTGCGGGAAGATTTCAGCCGCCATCCGGGCAAGCACACTGTCCCCTGGCTGCTCCGATGCTGGGATAACGGGGCCAGTAGCTTGGAATTAGAGGGCAGGGAAGCCAAGCAGCTGGGATCCCTGTCTAGGGAAGGGGGCACTGACAAGGCGATTGGGAAAAGACACAAGCCCTCAGCCTCTGGAGGTGACTCCTGTCAGGTGTGAGGGAAAGGTATCCCTTCAGGGAAGATGTATGTTGTCCAGGCAAGCTGATCACCGTGCAGTTACCCACAGACCCTGATGAAGTCCAATGCACACGGCCCATGTGGTGGAAGTTTGTACGGAGCGCACCATCATCGTGTGCTCACTCCTTGGCAGTGATGGAATGGAAAGGCAAAGAGGGACCAGTGGTAGATGAGGTGGCTGGCCGACTCTGGCGATATGAAGAAAGTCACTCTTCCCCCCTCATCTTGGCTGTGGAGAAACTGTCCTGGAAGGTCCAGCAACTCAAAGAGAATATGTCCTACTCCCCACCTGTACAGGCCAGTATCTCAGCTCTCAGGAGCAGGCATTTCTCTGCTCAAGAGAGAGGTTATAGAGGGTACACACCATGAGGCACCTTGTGGTTTACCTGCGTGACCATGGAGAGGACATGAGAAAGTGGGATGGACAACCTACCTCGACCCTATGGGCACAGGTATGTGAGTTGCATGGAAGAATAATCACAAAAGGGGATCCCCCTGGGAGAAATGCCCCTCCAGTTTCCAGCTGGCAGTTCCCCAGACGGAGCGGAAGGCCTCATTTTAATTCTGATCCTCTTGAAGGGACTTCCAAGTCATTTCTGCAAGAAGTGAGTAACGGACACAATGATGGGGATTAGAGGGGCCCTGCCTCCAGCCAGGTGGGGGAAAGGGACAACCGGGTTTATTGGACTGGGTGGATTCGGTGGCGTCAGACCCACAAGAGTGGACCACCGGTGCACAGCGTACCCTCATGCCATCACGCCGCAGAGGGGCAGAACCCATCTGTGTTTCTGGAGGGAGGGAGGGATGCCATCAGCTCGCTGTATTGGAAGCTGAAGTGAGCCTAACTGGGAATGGGTGGCAAAAGCATCCCATCGTGACTGGCCCAGAGGCTCCGTGCATCCTTGTCAAAGACCACCTCAGGAGACGGTACCGGCGGGCTTTTGGCATAGCTGCTTTGGAGACGGAGGCAGTTAAACAGCTGTCTGCCATGCCTGGGCTCTTGGAGGCCCTTCTGGTGTAGGGTTGCTGGGGGTTGAAGAACAAGAGGTGCTGATTGCTACCACAACAGTGCATTGATGGCAATACTGCACCAACTGAGGCTCCCCGATTCCCATCTGTGACCTGATTCGTCAACTAGAGACTCAAGGAGGGATCAGCAAGACCCGCTCACTCTTTAATAGCCCCACATGGACAGTGCGAAAATCTAACGGAGAGTGGAGGCTAATGGTGGACTATCGTGGCCTGAATGAAGTGATGCTGATGCTGAGCGCTGCTGTGCTGGCCATGCTAGAACATCGATAGGAACTGGAGCCCACGGCAGCCGAGGGGTGTGCCAGAACTGAGATTGCAAATGTGTTTTTCTCAATCCCTTTGGCAGCAGAGTGTGCACCATGGTTTGCTCTCACTTGGAGGGGCGTCCGACTGCCCCAGGGGGTGGAATCGACTGCCCCAGGGGTGGAAACACAGCCCCACCATTTGCCATGGGCTGATCCAGACTGCACTGGAACAGGGTGAAGCGCTGGAACATCTGCTGTACATCGACAACGTCATCGTATGGGGCAACATGGCAAAAGAAGTTTTTGAAAAAGGGAATAAAATAGTTCAGATCCTTCTGAAAGCTTCTTCAGGATGGCTGACCCAAACTAGCCCAAGGGGTATTCGATACCATGCGATGTCCTGCCCAGAACATAGCTGGGGGAGCTGGCCGGGGCCAAGGGGGCAGGAATCACCGCTTGGGAGCGGGCTGGGCTTCGGGTTCCGGTCGGCGAGTGGCTGTATGTTAATCATGTTTGTATGTCCCTCTATCAGTATTATTGTTGTTGTTTTCCTCTTTCCTTTGCTTTTCTGTTAAACTGCCTTTATCTCAATCCACGAGTTTTGCCTTTTTCTGCTGATTCTCCCCCCATCCTGCTGCGAGGGGGGAGTAACCGTGTGGTTCTTTGTTGCTGTCTGGGGCTAAACCATGACACGTGGGTTTCTTGTAGGGATAAGGATCGTGAGTGGGCACAGAAGGGAAGAAAAGCGGTACGGGGGCAGTTCTTCTAAAGCCACCATTGCCCGAGGATGGCTGGGCATCAGTCTGCTGGTGAGAGGTGATCAGCAGTTGCCCTCACAGCACGTTTTCCTTTTTTTGCCCCTGCACTTGTTAAACTGTCTTTATCTCGACCCTCACGCTCTTCTTGCTTTAGGCCTTTTGGCTCTCTCCCCCATCCCGCTGCGGGGGTGAAAGGGGGGAGCGAGGGGCTGGTGGGGGCTTTAGCTGCTGCCCAGGGTCAGCCCTCCAGTTTCCAACCTCGTTTAACTGACGACACGAAACTGGCCTTACTGCAGGGCGAGTAGATGTTGTGAAGCAGCTGTAACTGGCAGTTGCTGTGCGCGCAGCCGCCGGCAGTGGGAGATGCCCCGACCTGAGCCGGAGGCTCTGGCTTCTCCATTCGAGGGACCCTGTGTCTGCAAGACTACGATGCTCCTGATCTCTTCCAGCAGGAGCGTCCGTCTGTCCGTCTCTCCATCTCTCCACGTCGTTTGGTGAGTTCATGGTGAGCGGGCTTTCCAACTTTGATGCCCCAGAGACAGATGAAGTGACTTTTCCGAAGTCACCCTGGGAGGGTTGGGACAGTGATGAGTTGTTTGATCCTTCTGATTGTGTCGGTATTGTGCGAGCATTGACACCTGCAGTGTCAGTGTCCCGGGCTTTCGTGCCGTTAACAACCCCAAGTATCACCCAGCACTTTGTTTAGCGCCCACTCAGGTTTTTGGTCCCTGACTTTTATTGTTTGAGACCTTTATGGGTTCTCTCTCACTGCCGTCAGCCATTTCTGTCGCATCCCGACTCTCACCCCTGCACGGGACAGGTCAGGGACTTCATTTAGTGCTGCTGTCCCTGTCCCCTGAGGACACCATTCATCCCAGCCCAGAGGTGGAGAATCCCTTTTTCCAGGGCCGGCGCTGAGAGCTGCTTCCCCAGCACAGCCCTTCCCCGACGGCACAGCCGGGCATTGCCTCCGCCCCCACCCTGCTCCTGTCCCCCCCTCAGCCCTGGGCACCGCAGGACCCCCTTGCGATGTCCGGCCGTGATGAGCAGGAGCTGCATGAGCAGCGTGCTGTGCTGACATCCCGCAGCCAGCTGGGGCGTGCAGGCAGGCTGCCCCCGTGCTCGTGCGAGGCTCTGGGTGCTTGCAAGGTGCCCGCAAGGGCTCTCGGTGCCCTGGAGTTGCTCGCGGAGGGGCCAGCTGCTCCTCGGGTGCTCACGGGGAGCTTGTGCAAGGGTTTGGCGGGGGCAGGAAGGGTGCTTGTGCGAGGGGACGGGTCTGCCCGCCTCCCCACCACCCCGTGGGGACACAGGTGACCGAGGGACCCAGGCATCTAGGTGACCCCTCCTTCATCCCTGCACACCCCCACTGCTCCCCACAGCGTCCCAGGCACCTGTCCCTGTTCTGTCCCCTCCCCACCCCAGCACAGGCAGGGGACACAAGGCACAGCTCACACATAGTTTATTTATTGTCCCCGACTGTGACAAAGGGGCTGTGCCCAGGGTGTTCCCAGGCATGAGGGGATGTCACCAAGGTCAGGGGATGATGTGGCGTGTCACTGGGGCTGCAGGGACAACGTGAAGTGCCAGCACACTTTGAGGGTGTCAGGGGGGTGAGGGGACAATGTGGGGTGTTAACAGGGCTGAGGAGGATGGGGGTGACGACATGGGGTGACCCTCTGTGGGTGTATGGACAGGGGCTGTCCCTGCATGTTGCTGTGTGTGGGGACATGGGACGTTCTTGGGTGTTGCTGTGTGGGGGAGGACACATGGAGTGTCCCCATGTATGATGTGGGGACTCACAGGGTACGTACAGGTCTGTCCCAGATACATAACAGGACCTGGGACATGTCCCCCTCCCAGAGATGTCCCCACTCCGCTGTGCCCCATGGTGACACAGGTGTCCCATGTCCCTCCGCTATGTGATGCCGTGTCCTGTACATCGACCCATGTCCCCATGTGTCCCCATGTCCTACCCGCGCTCGCAGATGAGCTCGACGACGCTGTGCTCCATGGGGACGGGGTCGAGGCAGCGGTGGGTGGCGCTGGCGGCCACCTCGTCCAGCAGCCCCTGCACCACCCGCTCGTCTGCGGCGAAGCGCCAGAGGTAGAGCTGCAGGTAATGGCCGTCCACCTGCACCTGCTGCAGCCCGAAGCGCCCCAGCGTCCGCAGCCGCACGCACTCCAGCAGCGTCTTTAGGCTGATCTTGATGATCCCCGTCAGCACCGACACCTGGGATGTGGGGACAGCAGCACCACGTGGCACAAGGGGACAGGGATGTCCCCAGGGTAAGAAGGTCCCGAGTCACATCTGCACAGGGACGTGGGGACACCCCTCTCCAAGCCCTCTGTTCCTAGGGTACTCTCTCTCATCCTGGTCATATCCCCGGGGATACCCTGAGTCCCGACACATGGGATGTGGGGACACTGGGGACATGTGGCACAGGAGAATGGGGGCTCCTTCAGCCCAGATTCAAGTGCACAGAGGTCCCATGTCCCATCACCACGGGGACATGGGGTACACCCTTGGCCTGGCTGCCACTCCCAAGGATCCCCTGAGCTTGGACATATGGGACAATGGGACATAGGGGACATGTGGCACAGGGGGATGGGGACACCCTCGGCCTGGCTGTTGGGAGCACAGGGAGGCCCTGAATCAAGTCAGCACAGGGACACGGGGCCACCCCCGCCCTGGTCATCAGCTGCAGAGACCCCGAGTCCTGACACCTAGGACAGGGGAGCCTCAGGGGACAGCGGGAACACCCCTGTCCTGGTCATCAGCTCCTGGGGCCCCCTTGGGCCCCAACACCTGGGTTATGGGGACAGCAGGGACACGTGACAGCCAGGAAAGTGGGCAGTTTGGGGACCTTGGGGACATTAGGGGACACGGGGATGTCCCCGTGGCCTCACCTTGTTGAACTCAACGGGGCTGAAGATGTCAATGCGTTCGGAGAAGAGCTTCTGGATGTTGCTGAGCAGGTGGGTATCCATGGGGGCGCTGGGGATGGTGACACCAGGACAGTCAGGGACAGTCAAGTATTTGAGAAAGCCAGGGGATGTGGGGACAGGGACACAGGGGCTGTCAGGAGGCACGGGGATGGGGACACAGAGACGGTCAGGGGATATTGGGATGGTTTGGTGACACAAAGATAGGGGAACATGAGGATGGGCAGTGGATGTGGGGACAGTCAGGGAATGTGGGGATGGTCACAGGACATGGAGAGAGATGCGACAATCGTGGGACACAGAGCACATGGGGATCATCAGGGGATGCTGGGACAGTTTGGGGACACAGCCAAGGGATGTGGAGATGGTGGGGGAATACTGGGACAGTTTGGGTACAGGAAGAGGGTCACGGGGAAGATGTAGTGGTTACCGCAGGGGTGACGCAGGGAGCACAGGGGTGACAGGGTGGCCCTGGGGGTGGCCGAGAGGTGCCAGGGGGACAGGGCTGACCTGGGGGTGTAGCTGGGGGCGTAGCGCCCCGGTGCCCGTGAGCTGCTGTAGACAGAGAAGGCGCGCCGGCTCGAGTCGCTGCTTTGTGCCCGCCGCACCCCTTCCTCGAAGAGCTGCCCCACCTGTGGCACCACACTGTCTCAATGCTGGCATCCCAGAATCCACCCAAAATACCCTCTGGGACCCCCCCAAAACCACCCAGGATCCCTCAAATCCTCTGTGACCCTCCCAAACCCGTCTGGGACCCCAAAGAGCCTAAAGGACCATACGGGGACCTTGGGCGTCCTCTCTTGATCCTTCAGGGACTTCATCCCCCCACCCCGGACCCTCTGGGACATCTGGGACCCCCCAGGTGACTTCAGGACACCCCCCAGCCCCTCTGGGCTCCTGGTGTTGCCCCAACCTGGACATCGATGGCGGTGATGTCCTCAACCACGCGCTTCATGACAGCACGAACGTTGCGGGGCTCGACGGTGCCCAACCAGTCTCGTGTCTCCACGCTCTTCCTAAGCATCTGTGCCACCGCGGCGCCCTGCACCTGCACGTAGTGGTCGAGCAGCCGCTGCGCCGCCCCCCGCGCCTCTGCGCACAGTGCCGGTCCCGGTGTCACTGCTGGGCCGGTGTCCTGGGGGTGCAAGGGACATGGAGACACGTGAAGACATGTAGGAACACCCCCCACGCCTCTGCGCACAGCACTGTCCCCATCGTCACCACTGGCCCTGTGGCCTGGGGATACAAGGGACATGGGGACGCATGGGGATCCCCCTGGGGGCACAGAGACACCAGGGGACACACGGGATGCTCTCCAGGCTACCCCATCTGCAACAGCATCACTGCCATTCTCATATCTTTGGGGCATCTGGGGGGACTTGGGGACATGCAAAAGCCCCTTGGGAACATGCTGAGGTGCCCTTGGGGACATTTGGGAGACACTGGCACAGGTGAGGACCCTTCTGCCCACAGCAGGGGACAGGGAGGGACCTGGGGACTTTTTGGGGTCCCTCAGGGACATTTGGGGGCACACAAAGACAGAAGATCCCCATACCTCCACACACACCATCGTCCCCACCATGACATCCTGGGTGAACACAGGGCCACAGGGAAATTTGGGGCCATTTGAGGTCCTCTTGGGGCCATTTTTGGGACAATCAGACCATTTTGGGTCTACCAGGGGATGTTTTGGGGGATACAGACGGAAGATCCCTGTGCCTCCACGCACACTTTGGTACCCACCACTGTGTCCTGAATGGACGTGGGGACAGAGGGATGCAGAGCCACTTTGTGACATCTTGGGGACATTCCAGGTCCCCTTAGGGCCAAATGGGGCAGTTTTGGGGGCTTACCTGGGGGGGGAACTGCTCGTCGGTGAGAGTGAGGATGTAGCTGATGGTGGTGGCCTCATAGTCAAGGCAGAGGCGGGCGAGGAGCAGCAGCAGGGCCGGGGGAGCTGCGGGGGCCCCTCGCTCAGCCGGGCCGTCGGCGAAGCCCCGGGCGGTGCGGCAGAGCCAGCGCACGAAGGCCACCACCAGCCCTTCGCGCACCGCTTCCACGCAGAACTCCCCCTGCGACCAAAAATGGGGGGTTACACCCCAAAAATACCACCCTGGGGCCCTCAAAACCCACAAACTACCCCCACACCGCCTTGTGCAACCTCCAAATTGCCCACAAGCCCCCCAGTCTGCCCTGTGCAACCCCCAAACTTCCCTGTGCCAACCTCGGATTGCCCCCGTGAACCCCCCCCAAAACTGCCCCATGCAGCCCCCGCACTGCCCCACACCGCCCCGCAGCGCACCTTGAAGTAGGGCAGGCTGGCGAAGGCGACATCCTTGGCCGTGAAGAGCTGCACATAAGCCAGGACGGCCTTGAGCTGGCCAAGGACAGAGGAGGCGAGCGTGGCCAGGAGGTCGGGCAGGCCGGGACCCTCCTTGCCGGGGGGCCGGGGGGCAGCCAGGGCCTGGCGCACGTCGCCCAGGCACCCCAGGAAGAAGGTCTGCAGCGCCCGCAGGTAGCGATCCACCCGCTCGCGTGCCGCCCGGGCCACCAGCGCGGCGCCCGCCTCGGCCCCGGCCACAGGCAGCAGCTCGAGGAGGGCGCGGAGGCGGCGGTGGAAGCGGTCGAGCGCCCGCACCAGCAGGGAGGTGTCGCCCAGGCCCCGCTCCAGCGCCAGGCGCCGCTCCAGCAGCTCGAAGTAGCGGGTGGTGAGGGTGGCGGCGAAGGCTTCCAGGCGGCTGTCGCCAGCCCCCGGGCGCCCCTCGAAGAGGCTGCGGTACGAGGCGGCGAGGAGGCACAGGTTGCCCACAAAGGCCGAGCTGCCGCGGTCGACGAAGTCGAGGATGTCGGAGGCGGGGGGCGGCGTGGCAGCGGTGCCGGAGGGGTCGGCCGGGGGCAGCTCGGCCTCCAGCGCTGCCAGCTCGGCCTCGAGGCGGGCGCCGGCGTGGCTCAGGAACTCCTCGCACAGCTCCTCAGGCGGCTCTTCCAGCTGCAACAGCATCTCCACGCACTCGGTGAGTTCCTTGGGGTCCAAGGTGTCATCCCTGGGGATGGGAGAAAGGAGGGGGTTATTTGGGGACGGTGGGATGTTCCGGGGGTAACAGTGGCACCGCAAGAAAACGGGGAATAAGCAATAAAAGTCATCAGTATGCTACAGAGCAAACAGTAATTATGCAAAAAGCAAAGGGGGGAAAAATACTTAATAGCATCAGCACGTTCCAAAATTAACAGTGGTTATAGTAATAAAAAACTCACTAAAGATCATCAGTAGCTTCCAGAGTTTATAATAATAATGAAAAATCACTAAAACTCCTCGGTAGGTTCCAGAAATATTCCTTTAGCATACACACATGAGAAAAAACCCCTATAACGTAGCCTTTACAAAGCCCTCAGGAGTGGTCAGAATTATCCCCCTTACTCTACGAACGTTCTGCACAAGGGATGGTTCCTGGGGTTGCTCCAGGGTAAACGCCCCCTCCCTCGGATGGTTCCTGGGGGCTGTTATNAACCCCCCCCAAAACTGCCCCATGCAGCCCCCGCACTGCCCCACACCGCCCCGCAGCGCACCTTGAAGTAGGGCAGGCTGGCGAAGGCGACATCCTTGGCCGTGAAGAGCTGCACATAAGCCAGGACGGCCTTGAGCTGGCCAAGGACAGAGGAGGCGAGCGTGGCCAGGAGGTCGGGCAGGCCGGGACCCTCCTTGCCGGGGGGCCGGGGGGCAGCCAGGGCCTGGCGCACGTCGCCCAGGCACCCCAGGAAGAAGGTCTGCAGCGCCCGCAGGTAGCGATCCACCCGCTCGCGTGCCGCCCGGGCCACCAGCGCGGCGCCCGCCTCGGCCCCGGCTGCAGGCAGCAGCTCGAGGAGGGCGCGGAGGCGGCGGTGGAAGCGGTCGAGCGCCCGCACCAGCAGGGAGGTGTCGCCCAGGCCCCGCTCCAGCGCCAGGCGCCGCTCCAGCAGCTCGAAGTAGCGGGTGGTGAGGGTGGCGGCGAAGGCTTCCAGGCGGCTGTCGCCAGCCCCCGGGCGCCCCTCGAAGAGGCTGCGGTACGAGGCGGCGAGGAGGCACAGGTTGCCCACAAAGGCCGAGCTGCCGCGGTCGACGAAGTCGAGGATGTCGGAGGCGGGGGGCGGCGTGGCAGCGGTGCCGGAGGGGTCGGCCGGGGGCAGCTCGGCCTCCAGCGCTGCCAGCTCGGCCTCGAGGCGGGCGCCGGCGTGGCTCAGGAACTCCTCGCACAGCTCCTCAGGCGGCTCTTCCAGCTGCAACAGCATCTCCACGCACTCGGTGAGTTCCTTGGGGTCCAAGGTGTCATCCCTGGGGATGGGAGAAAGGAGGGGGTTATTTGGGGACGGTGGGATGTTCCGGGGGTAACAGTGGCACCGCAAGAAAACGGGGAATAAGCAATATAAGTCATCAGTATGCTACAGAGCAAACAGTAATTATGCAAAAAGCAAAGGGGGGAAAAATACTTAATAGCATCAGCACGTTCCAAAATTAACAGTGGTTATAGTAATAAAAAACTCACTAAAGATCATCAGTAGCTTCCAGAGTTTATAATAATAATGAAAAATCACTAAAACTCTTCGGTAGGTTCCAGAAATATTCCTTTAGCATACACACATGAGAAAAAAAACCCTATAATGTAGCCTTTACAAAGCCCTCAGGAGTGGTCAGAATTATCCCCCTTACTCTACGAACGTTCTGCACAAGGGATGGTTCCTGGGGTTGCTCAAGGGCAAGCGCCCCCTCCCTCGGATGGTTCTTGGGGGCTGTTATCATTAGGCTCCAGATTTAACACCCCTGACCCCTTGAAAAGCTGTTTCCTGAAGCTGTTATCAGTAGGTTTCAGAGTTAATGTACCACAATCACCATCACACCCCCAAGAAGGCTGTTTATAGGAACAGCTATCATTAGTCTCCCAAGTAAACCCACCCCCGCACTGTTTCCCAGAGCTGTCATCAGTAGGCTCCAGAGTGAACATCCCCCGAACCCCATTTCCCAGAGCTGCCCTCAGCAGGCTCCAGAGTGAACGCACCGGAGGCGTGCGCGGAGGCGCTGGGCCAGGTCGGCCATGATGGCATGGCTCTCATCCTCGATGGCACGGAAGGAGGGCAGGTGGCGGTAGTGACGGAGCACGGCACGGGCACGGGCGTGGCAGCGCAGGGCCCGCGCAGGCTCTGCCCCTGGCGCTGCCCACCGCCGCAGCCGCCCCGGCACCTCCACCAGGGACTGCAGCTTCCGCAGCAGCGCCTGCACCCCTGGGGGGGGGTCGGGGGTGTCAGGGCAGAGGTAGGCATGGGGGCAAGAAAGGGGTGGGGGCAGCCATTGGGACGGGGTTAGCAAATGTGGGCGAGGCCAGGAGCTGGATCTGCCCCCCCCAGGGTCCACCCACCCCCNGTGCGGCAGAGCCAGCGCACGAAGGCCACCACCAGCCCTTCGCGCACCGCTTCCACGCAGAACTCCCCCTGCGACCAAAAATGGGGGGTTACACCCCAAAAATACCACCCTGGGGCCCTCAAAACCCACAAACTACCCCCACACCGCCTTGTGCAACCTCCAAATTGCCCACAAGCCCCCCAGTCTGCCCTGTGCAACCCCCAAACTTCCCTGTGCCACCCTCGGATTGCCCCCGTGAACCCCCCCCAAAACTGCCCCATGCAGCCCCCGCACTGCCCCACACCGCCCCGCAGCGCACCTTGAAGTAGGGCAGGCTGGCGAAGGCGACATCCTTGGCCGTGAAGAGCTGCACATAAGCCAGGACGGCCTTGAGCTGGCCAAGGACAGAGGAGGCGAGCGTGGCCAGGAGGTCGGGCAGGCCGGGACCCTCCTTGCCGGGGGGGCGGGGGGCAGCCAGCGCCTGGCGCACGTCGCCCAGGCACCCCAGGAAGAAGGTCTGCAGCGCCCGCAGGTAGCGATCCACCCGCTCGCGTGCCGCCCGGGCCACCAGCGCGGCGCCCGCCTCGGCCCCGGCCGCAGGCAGCAGCTCGAGGAGGGCGCGGAGGCGGCGGTGGAAGCGGTCGAGCGCCCGCACCAGCAGGGAGGTGTCGCCCAGGCCCCGCTCCAGCGCCAGGCGCCGCTCCAGCAGCTCGAAGTAGCGGGTGGTGAGGGTGGCGGCGAAGGCTTCCAGGCGGCTGTCGCCAGCCCCCGGGCGCCCCTCGAAGAGGCTGCGGTACGAGGCGGCGAGGAGGCACAGGTTGCCCACAAAGGCCGAGCTGCCGCGGTCGACGAAGTCGAGGATGTCGGAGGCGG
>VUYV01000829.1:68223-88909 GCA_008711295.1 Anarhynchus alexandrinus | reverse complement strand
GAAGAGGAGAGGATTAGAGGGGGAGAGAGGAAGCTGGCTGCTGGTTTTACTCAAGTTATCCATCTGCTCTGCTTTTATGGATGCAGCAGCGTGAGCAGTCTCCCTTGGGGTTTTTTGTTTGCTTGTTTTGTTTTTTCCCCTCCTTCCTTTCCCCACGCCTGTCTCTCTCCCTCTCAGGTGTCAGTGTGTCGAGGTCCTTTTGCATCACCGTCATCCAGGAGCCCGGGAAGCCCCCTCGCTCCCCCTCCTCCCGGTTTCGCCTCCTGCTGTAGCTGAGCTGCTGAGATAATGGAGCTCAGGACTGTGGTAGCCACCGTGGAGAGCGGGGAGCAAGACACGGTTCTCAAGGTGCTTCAGATCTACAACCAGGAGGTGAGTGAGCGTCCAACCTCTGCCTCACGTCAGCTGCTGCTGTTTACGAGCCTGGCAGCAGGTTGGCCATGTTGTGGGATTTCTGTGCCACCCGGCTCTCCCCAGTCTGTCTCCTCTGAGCGCATCTGTCTGCGCGTTACTGCCATAAAAATGTTACAGGCTGCTTCGTCTTTTACTTGCAGATGGTTTATTGCTTGATGTTTTGCTAGGAAGCAGCTAAGCAGCCTCTTTATCTTGGTTCCTTTGTATACTGGAAGTAAAGCATGTAGAAAGGATTCTTTTTTTTTTTAATTGTTCTTATCCAGATCCCAAGTAAAACCTGGCAGGGAGATAAACATCAGTGTGAAGACCGAGTAGGAGGAGCTTTTATGTTAAGGCAAGGTTTGGCGGTAATAAGACTGAGGCCTGGGGAGGAGCTGCAGGTGAAACGGTTGTTGTGATTTGCAAGTAAAAGATCATTAGAGGTGGACAGGGATGGGCTGCTGGAATTTCATACAGGTGCCTGATCTGAAAGCTGAGGATAAGAAGTAAATAACAAATGTAGAATATATATAAAAAAAAAATAAATATGGTTGGGAAGCAGAGATGGAAGTGTTTCTAGCCTTACCGTGGCAAAAGATTATCTGTGGGGGTAAATCCCTTTTGAAAGAGACTGGTTGTCAGGGAAATTTCCTTCAGAGGGTTTCCACCAGGGTAGGGCTGGCCCTGCAGATCTCCGTGACTCATTCTGCACCATTCCCGAGTAGGTGGGAAGCCAGCGGGGAAAACCTGTGAGTATTTTGCACGAGTGTGCAAGAGGGAGAGCGTGCAACGATTTCCAGCAGTTCGTTTTGAAACGGGGGACATGTTAGCTAAGAAGGAGCGGACCGGCGGAGCTGGATGTGTAACCAGCTTGAGGCATCAAACCACAATATTTTCTGTCGAATTCCTTCAGCTGGATCCTTTGTCGGTGTATCACGCGTAGGAAACTTGTGAGAATGTCAGTGGTTTTGTCAGCCGGTCTAAGAGAAATGGAGCAATCAAAGAGGAAACTGCAGATAAACGAAGCAACTTCCTTGCATTGTTTTTTACTGTAAAAATTGATGGTACTCTATCCTTTTTCGGGGGATATATTTTAATTCGCTAGTGCATACGCAGTCAATTTCTGATTGCCAGGAATAAACTACAGCTAAAGCAAAACCACAGGTCTGGCAAAAATATGCATGAATGAGATTACGAGAGAGCACAAGGAGGATGCGATGGGAAAAGAGCAAGCGGCATGGTTGTCTGCCGAGCACGTCGGTTTTGGGACTGAACCGCCACTTCATCGCAATGTGGTGTGACAGCCTGAGCACGGATCAGCTCGCGGTGCTGCAGCAGGAGAGGGCAGCCCCTGGCACAGCGCTCCCGGAGGACGGCCGTCCTGCCTCCACACCCTGAGGCTTCTCAAGCGGCGCGTCGGCACTGCTTTGTCCATCGCGGCTTGTTCTGGGCTAGAAAGACTGAAGCCATCCCTGGGATCTTGGTGTCTGTGACACAGTTAGTCTGCAAATTGTGTCTTCTGCTGTTAAGCAGACAGGAACTGGCAGCAGGTAAAAAAGGCAGTGAAGGGCAGGGGAGACTACATCTGCAGGGTGAGCGAGTCGGGGGACACCTGCGACCGCCAAAAGCGCAGTGCAGTCAGCCCCGGGCTTCGCTGGGCGGGAAATTGGGCAGGGATAGGCAACGGGACAACTCGTAAGGTGATAAATACAGTGGGAGATGAGCTCAACTGTTCAGACCTATAGATGGGTTATTCACGAATTGTGATCACTCAAGAGATAAGTCCAGAGTATAAGAATGATTGATTGCCGTAAGACTAATTACCGTTATTGAGCAGCTCGGTAAGTGTAAGCAGTGTAGCTCAGTAAAAAGGGACAGTGAGTGCTAAGAAAATGATGGGAGAATACATGTATACGATTATATCTGCATATCTCTATAGATCTAGCTGTATCTATACATACATAATTAGTGTTTTATAAATTTTAAACATTTATGTTCTCAAAACTTGGACCAAATGCTCTCGTGGTGTAAATGAGCATTGCATCATTCACTGGGAAGTGCTGCTTTTCACAAGGTGCCTGTGGTCTCCTCTGCTGTCCAGTTCATGGGCAGCAGATGTAGCCAGAAAGGAGACTGTCCGTCGAAGAACAGCCAGAATAGTGAGAATAGTGAGAAACCCAGAAATATTTCCCATGAACAAAGAGTAGGACTGTTTATTAAGGAAAGGGACGTGATGGAGATGTAGAGATCAGGTCTCTTGTGTTTAAAGAACATGACCTGAATAACCACAGGGATGTGCTTGCAAATAACAAGGAAACAGTACTTTCTTTTATTCCGGAAAAGGAACAATAGATATCAAAGGGAGAAATGTGTAGGCACAGCTTGGTGGTGTCACTAAGCAGAGGAATTACTGGCTATTACGGGATATTTGGATTGTGATGAATACCTGCTTTACTGCTGCAGTATTTAAAAATAAGTCCATCCGTCAGATGGGCACAGCTTTGGCCGTGGCATTCAGCCTCCACTGTAGAGCCAGCGGAAGAAGGCGATGGGGAATATTCATCATGGATGTTTTTCAAGGATGAAAGAGAAACAGGGACCTGCAGAACAGCGGGGACCTCGGTCATGGACAGCGCTTCAGACCTGGTGGCACAGTCCATCTCTGTGCTTTTCAAACCAGATTCGTTCCCCCGAGGTGTGAAGCACGTTGTTGGGGTTGCCTAGGTAGGAACAGTATTGGAAAGAAAAGGCAGGACTGAAGCGAAAACCTCAGTGGCAGGGAAGTTTTCCTCTTGTGCCTGTGGGGACTGTTCTTGAGAAGATGTGCTTGCTTTTGAAGTGTGTTTTCAGACCTGCTGCTTTCCAGCAGAATGGCCCTCCCCTGGCTAGGGGAAACAGTTTTGTGGATTTTTAACCTATTACTTATTTTGATTGTTTTTGTTTTGCCCCCACAGAAATCTCAGTGCTTCACCTTTGACGATGAGGAGCGGGAGGAGAGGAAGGTAGGCACACTCTTTTCTTTCTTCCTCTACTCAGGTGTGTAAATCTGCTGCTGCTCTGTACTCGTGTCCAGCAGCTCCTACAGGGAAAGAAACGTGTGTTTTTTCATTAACTTGGTTAGGGAATGGAGCATCTGGCTTCAGTTTTGCCATCAGTAGTTGGTGTTTTAGGATAGAGGTCAACATCCTTCCAGCATTAGCGAGCCCCTTGGGTTCCGTGATGCATATAGTCTCAGCCACAGGTGTATAAAAAGTGCGATCCTTCGTGTTTGTGGCGTAAGTCTGCTTGGCAAAGATCACAGCAACATGCAAGTCTCTAGGCAATGAGTGTTTTTGCTGCGAGGCAGCTGCAGGATTTGATCGAGGCTGTATATTAACAGAGAGTTAATGCTGGCGTAATCTGGCACTCAGTGGAGAGAAACACTCCTGCCTGTTCATTTCTTCTCTTGCAGTTCTTAAGTGCAGGGGCAGACCTTTGCGTGGCTGCGTATGGTTGGTGGGCTGATCTGCCTAAAGAATAACTCTGGCATTTGCTTGTTTTTTCCCTGGATTATTTTCCAGCTGGATCAGTTTTGTGGTCCAGTTCATTGGTTGATTGCGCTAATGCCTGTGTTAGCGCAGCAAGTGCGGACCAGGCAGCCAGGGTGGAGGACGGCACCTCTTGGTATCATTGCCAGCTAATGCTAGCATGAAGTTTTTCCAGGTACAGCTGATGTGTAGGACTGGATCACACAAGATCTTTGCCTTGCACTGACTTACTGTTTGAGCTGGGACAGTCACACAGGCCGAGAATTCAGGCACAGCCTTGGGATGCTCCACTTTTGGGGTGCATGTCATGAAGTATGAACTGAGCATCACCATCTAGTCCCTGGTGCTCAGTCCTGAACACTTAGCCCTGGGCACACGCTCGGAGATCTCTTTAACCTGAGTCAGTCAGAGGCTTTGGTTACTGATGACTGTATCTTTAACTCCTGCGTCTGTCTCCTCGTATGGAAGGAGCAGAGGAATGACTGTGCTTTCTCACTTCTCAGGGGTGTGATCGTGGGGCATACTTCACGAGCTAAAGCTTATTCAGTTCTGCCAGCCTCACATTAAGGACTAAAATTCATTTTTTTTCTTCATTTCTTCCCTCAGTCCTTTTATTATTCTGAAGTATAACTGATTAAGCTGTGTTAAGCCAGTTACACGGAGCGATAGCAAACCTTGCAGTCTCGGATTCCTTCACTCTTGTAACACGCGTGGAAAGACACGTGCTCTGGTACGGTGTTACGTTAGAGAGATCTGGTGAGATCTTACCTTGCCCAGGTGTGAACGTCTGTGCAGTGGATTACTAGTGTAGTGTGAAGCGTTGCTACACGTGGTTCAAACCAAGCTGCTTCTGGTTGTGTGAAGCGTTAGCTTTGCTCTTGTACTCTTCCGTTGCCTGCTGTCACATACGGTGCTGTTATCCACAAGGGTTAGATTTTCAGCTCTCGTGAATTGGTGTTAGTGGAGCTCTGCCAGTCTGTACCTACTGAGGATCTGGGCTAGCAGGTCTCCAGACAGCACTGGGGTTTAGGGAGATACTACTTATTCAAATCTCACGAGGTCTTTTCACCTCCTTTCCTAGGGCATCACGTGCTCTTCTCACCTCGTTTAGGTCCTTTTACTCTCCTTTGGTGATTTTTCTGACGCATCTCTCAACCTTTTCAGTCTGTTTCTGGAGCACCCAAAGCAGATGTCTCCCTAATCTTAAGGCTCTGGGTGGGATTAGAGAACCGCAGTTGAGTTGGTGGTTGCTCCTCAGTGAAGCCATAAGGGACGTTTTTGCCCTGCCCTCTCTTTGCTTAGTGCAGCTGTCAAGTAAACCCCGTTAGCCTGAACCACCATAACCATGGGTGAGGCAAAAATACGCAATAGTGGCAGTTGGCTGTTCATGCTCTCCCCTTACATCTGGTACCCTCTCTCAGCCGCTCTTTGTTTCTTGCTGAGTGTCCTTGCTCAAACTGGGTCGGGATCAGATGCTGGAGCCAAACACTTCCCGATTGCTGCCCAGTGCACACCTGAACCAGAGCCGGGAGCAGGCCCATCTCTAGGTGACACTTGTGTCTTCCAGGGTGGAGCGTTACAGGGTGGTGGGGGAACACTGTGAAGTGTTAACGCGTGAGCCATTACTTGTTTCCAACCGCACAGAAAATGGCCCAGCTGCTGATCAAGTTCCTGGAAAGAGAGCTGCAGCCGTCCTGCCAGGTGACGTGTTTGGAAAGCATCCGCATCCTGTCCCGGGACAAATACTGCCTTGACCCCTTCACCACCAAGGAAGGCCTGAAGACCCTCTCCAGGCATGCTGGCATTGATTACTCAGAGGAGCTCATCCGGGAGGTCCCAGACTTGGATGTAATCCTGGAATCCCTCAAATGTCTCTGCAACATTGTCTTCAGCAGCCCAAGGGCACAGGAGCTGACAGCTGAAGCCCGGCTGGTGGTGGGCCTGGCCAAGCGCATCAAACTGTACAACGAGAGGAGTCTTCCTCATGAGGTCAAGTTCTTTGACCTGCGTCTCCTGTTCCTGCTGACGGCGCTGAGAGTGGACATCCGGCAGCAGCTAGCCCAAGAGCTCAGGGGCATCAGCCTGATGACAGATACCCTGGAGCTGACCCTGGGTGTGAAGTGGATGGACCCCTACGAAGTTGCCACCGAGGAGGGACTTCTCCCACCTTTGCCTCGGCAGGAGACAGAGCGAGCCATGGAGATCCTGAAAGTGCTCTTCAATATCACCTTTGATTCCAGCAAGAGGGAGGTGGACGAGGTAAGCTCCTTACGTGTCCCACCCCGCTGCATTTGCGTGTCTCCGGGCTGTGGTTTGACTACTGGTTTTCTCCTCCGCTGGCATTTCCTCCTATCACATCCTGTCCCTCATGCAGCCCCCCGGTACATGTAAGGGTGGCAAGAGACTTGTGCGTCCGGACCTTCCTCCCTAGAGCACTGCCTCTATCCAAGGCATTATTAACCCTTAAGACTTTTAGAGTGTTACAATTTAAAAATTGGGTAGTTTTCCTTCTTAATGACATGATTCGTTGCGCAAGTGAGACAGCGGAGCCCTCAGATAACTCACTTTTGAGTGTGGCCTGGTACTCTTTCACCTTCTGGACAAGGTCAAAAGAAGGTGTGGTGGAGAAGATCTCTGGCTAATCCATGGGCCTGTTTCGGGGCCTCTTCCAGCCCTTGACTCAGTGTTGTAGAGTGAGGGGAAAGGTACTGAGCAGCAGGAGGACTGTGTGGAGGGAGGGATGGGGCTGTGGGCTGCAGGGGCAGCAGGCTCCGGGGTGTGGAGGATCCCCTTTCCTGATCAAGGTTTTCATCTTCTGTTTTGGGGCCAGGAAGATGCTGCTCTGTACCGGCACTTGGGTGCCCTCCTGCGCCACTGCCTCATGATCTCTGCTGACGGAGAGGACCGGACAGAGGAGTTCCACAGGTCTTTGTTAGATAACTAGGTCGTGATCTTCACTAGAAACAGGTCTCCCCAAGGCAGATCCTTTCTGACCTTGGCGTTAACATCCTCTGCTTGTTTGGGGATTGCTGAGGTCACTGCTGACAAGCAGCGTCTTTGGTTTGGCCTGCGGGTCCCTCGTGCTGCTAGCGCTCAGAAATAGCCCTGCCCTTCCCACAGGTCACGTCTGCCAACGCCACAGCCTCCCGGCCTGCAGGAGGAAGCGTTTTCTCCAGGCCTGCCTGACCCCGAGGGCTGTATTCAATATCCTGCGTCAGGCCTTCTCGATAGGGCCACCCACTTCGGTGGGCAACTCGCCAGAGCAGATGTTTGGTACTTTTTAATTAAAGAGTCCATGGGCTGGCCTTAATTAACTGTCTGTCTCTTGAGCCGTGCCTGTGTCGCATTGCTGAGCATTATTGATCCAGTGGTGTCAGCTTTGAGCAGGTGACACCATCCTGTCCCCAAGAAAACTATAGTCAGAGGAATCCTGAGCAATGTATTGTGCTGACCATCAAGGTGAGGAGGAGTGATGCAGCAGCAGACCCTAGAGAAGGACCTGTGACCACCCAGATTGGTCCTACTTGGCCTCTGTCGAGATCCATGGTTTCACAGTTGTCACTGAAGTCTCTTTGGACTCCCAGCAAATAGTTCAACCACCCAAAAAGCAGTTTAATTTACTCCCTTTTAGTGGTGTGAGGAGCTTGGGATGCAGTCCAAAGACAACTTGGATCTCAGGATCCTCATGCTCCTGGAAGTTAGTAATGAACCCTCCTTTCTGCATAGCTGAAGAACTTCTGTGGACAGAGATCCATGACCACGTGTTCACTTCTCTTCTCTTTTATATATTTAGTCATACGGTTAACCTTTTGGGCAACCTGCCCCTGAAATGTCTGGATGTCCTCCTGACCCCGAAAGTCCGGCCAGGCTCGCTTGAGTACATGGGTGTCAACATGGACGCAGTCAGCATCCTGCTGGATTTCCTAGAGCGACGCCTTGACAGGGTGAGTTGTGAGGCTGCTGTGCGAGTTCGTCACTGCTCGTTTTCGCAGGTTCACTGCCGGGCACCTTTCCTTCGGCCTACCTTCAGCCTTGGAAAGCCCGGTGCCAGCACCGCAGGAGCACCAGCAAGGCATGGTTAGTTTGGAGATACCCCTTTATAGAAGGGGCAGTTTTTAGCAGAGCCAAAACTGTTATGGTTGGTAGGAGTAAAACAACATCTGTTGACTGGGAAGGTGACTGCGTCATTGCTTTATGGACTCCATAAAGTTGAACAACTGCGATTGGTTGGACAGTAGGGGATTAGCTGGGCGATTGAAATATTGGTGCTCTGTTTCACTCAACTCATTAGTGATCTGGTGGGCAGCTTCTGGAAGCCTGAAATTTGCATTATTTTCAAGCTGGCTGTGGTTTTCAGTCTCTGGAGTTATGCCAAAGGGCCTCCAAATTTCACCACTGCGCTTCTCCTCTCTGGGTGCCCCACACGTGTATTTCTAGCACTGCCCTGCTGCAGAGCAGGGCTTGGAAACCTGTGTGGTTTGAGGAGTGACAAAGCACTGAAATTCCTGTAGCGCAGGCTGGAAAGCTTTGGTGTCCCTCTGTTTCCCTGACGGTCTGTACTCGTGGTGTCCACCACAAGCCAGACAAGTTGAGCTCGGTGTGACTAACGTGGTGTTCGTTTTGTGGACGCTTCTGCAGGGACACAAGCTGAAGGAGAGTTTGACCCCTGTGCTGAACCTGCTGACCGAGAGTGCCCGAGTCCACCGCCAGACGAGGAAGTTCCTGAAGGCGAAGGTACGTGGTGGTTCAGCCAAAAGTTGAACAATACTGCACTGAGGAGAGAGGAGAATAGGAAACTGCCTGATTATTGCCATCCTCCAAAGAGACCTCCTCTGCCTCTCTACTAGGATCTGATACGGGGATGCTTAAGGCCTTTGGTACCCACAGGGTTTTTTCCATGTCTCCCACAGTCTGTGGATTTGTTAGTTCTAGCTGATTTGTAAAACACGTGTATGTTTTCCCCTGTCTGACCCACTGTAGCTGTTCTAGTTCCACCGATCACACTTCACTGTGGCCTCGTAGGTGCTGCCTCCGCTCCGGGACGTGAGGAATCGGCCAGAGGTGGGGAACTCGCTGCGGAACAAGCTGGTGCGTTTGATGACCCACATCGACACCGACGTGAAGCACTGCGCAGCAGAGTTCCTCTTCGTGCTCTGCAAGGAGAGCGGTGAGTTGCAGGGGCTTGTTGTGGGCTTTGGTGACAGGGAGTCCTGGAGCTCGGCCTCTGGGCAAGCCCGAGAGCGTGGGATGGTGACCCTCTGCAGCCAACAGGAACTTCTGTCTTCCCTTGGGCCAGATACGCTGAGTAGGGAAAAGTGGAGAGTATCCAAGTGCTCTCTGGGAAGGAGTTGTTGTCTCTCATGCCAGCGGTGAGTGACAAGCTCTGCTGGAGGACACCCTGACCTGCAGTGAGCCCCCCACCCCGTGGGTGTTGTCCCTGCCGTTCCTGGTGCATAGTGTGGGAGCCATGTTCCCTGTCAGAGCTCAAAGAAGCGTTGGCATTTCTGGGTCTATGTGGCCTTGCACCGACCTTGCTGTTGGGGCACACAGGAGCAGACGGGGCCGGAGAGGCAGGAGGGGAAGCACAGGGTGGTCTCTCTCCCCTTCTCCCGGCAGTGTCGCGGTTTGTGAAGTACACGGGCTACGGGAATGCGGCCGGGCTCCTGGCAGCACGAGGCCTCATGGCTGGTGGTCGGGAAGAGGGAGAGTACTCGGAAGATGAAGACACAGACACTGAGGAGTACAAAGAAGCAAAGCCCAAGTAAAGAAGTCTGCTCCCCCTCTATAGCACCCCTCTTCCTACACCACCTTTTGCCCTGTCCCTTCGTCTGCCTCCCTGCCATCTCCCCAGTCCTGCTCTCACGTGTGCATTTCCTTCTGCGTTACGTAGCAGTTTCACCCTTACCTTTGATGTCCTGTTCCACCCTCTCTACCCGTTCCTTGGGTGAAACGCTGAGCTGGCTGAGCTGCTCGTGGTGTGGGTGGTCACCGGTGCGTGTATTCGGTCCCTGCAGCTGGGCACAGGCTCTAGAGCAAAGTGGGTTCCTTCAGCCAGAGCCCGTTCTGCACCAGTCCTGTTCATGGTGTGCACGTGGCAGTATCTCTCTCTAATCCGTGTCTTATACCCCTTTTTGGCATCCGCATGCCTCAGTGCAGCGGCAGGCTTTTACTGCGCCGCTGGGATAAGGGTGGTCCCTTCTTGCAGTGGGGTCGGAAGTGCCAGTTAATCCTCTCCATCTCCAGAGCCCTGTGCTGCTGGAGTGAGCTGGGGTTTTTTGTTGGTGGTTGGTTGGTTTGTTTATTTGTTTGATGGGTTCTTTTGTTTGTTTTTTTTCTCTTTACTTACTGGTGGGTGGTGGTAACTTGAGGATGAGGGGTGTGCAGGGAGAGCTTGAGGGGTGTGTTCAGCTGCACACCCCATACGATCTAGCATCCTGTTCAATGTGGTCTGCGGGTTGGGTTTAGGGGCGCTTTTTTTTTTTCCTGTGTTAGCTTTTTTTCCTCCTGAGAGGGAAGTAGTATTGTGTGCCCTTGTGCGCTGCACCGTGGAATTGGCAGGATGGGGATGTGCTCACACCAGAGAAACGGGAGGGATTTGTAAAGGGGGACGAGTGTGCGTAGGACATACAGAAAGAGGTCGGAAGCACCATGTTGCGCTGTGATGGCATGTGGGGCTGATGAGAGGAGCAGCAATGACAACCAGCCTTGCCGTTGTGTTCCTCTGCTCAGGAGAGGCAAAAAAGGTTTTTTAACAGCCCTTTTGTCACTCCTCTGCTTTACCTCCCTCCTTTGCCCCGGCCTCACTATTCTTCTTGCAGCATTAACCCTGTGACGGGACGTGTTGAGGAGAAACTACCCAACCCCATGGAAGGGATGACTGAAGAGCAGAAGGAATATGAAGCCATGAAGTTAGTCAACATGTTTGACAAATTGTCCAGGTACTAGAAAATTGTGTATGTTCATGTTGCATTAGCACCTGCGTGTCTGTGATTTATGTTTGTCACGGACCTTTCTTTGAGTGTATTCCCAAGGCCACCACGAACTGAAGGGATGTAAGAGAGAGTGGGGGAGATACACGGGGAAATATTTCCTTAAGCTGGGCCCTGTTATGTGCAGGGGAAGGCATGTAAGCCCCGCACACCTCTTCGGCACCACGGCATACTGCAAAATTCCTCTATGTGCCTGTGCTGTGTTTCCAAGCACCTGCTGCCTCCTCAGATTTGGCTGGGGGCTGAGTAAGAACAGCAGCCGCTGTCCGGGCAAGGCTGCGCGTGCTGGAGGTTTTATGGCTAGAACTGTTCCCCACTTTTAAAGAACTGGTGGCCTGGCGTTGTTCTGGGCTGCCTCTGGGCAGTTTCCCCAACCCCACGCTTCTGCTGTAGTACTGACTGTTCCTGTGTTGTCTGCTGCAAATTTGTGTTACCTCCTTCCCCTCTCCTCCCTGGTTGCAGAGAGCAAGTCATCCAGCCCATGGGCATCACGCCCAGCGGCAACCTGGCCCCCATGGAGAACGCCATCCGCGATATGGCTGACGAGAGGTCGTCGTCCGACTCGGACCTGGGGCTGGACTGATCCAGACCTTGCCCCAGCCTCGGAGAGCTGGGGAGCCTCCGTCCGCTCTCCCTCCAGAACTGGTGCTGCACCCAGAGGCTCGTACTGGGCCGGGACTCTCCCTGTGGGATCTGGATCCAGTCTGGACCCCTCAGTTCACAACAAGAAACACCTCCTGCCTCCTTCCCAACTCCATAACCACCCTCCTTCCAGAGCATCTTCATGGCCTGTGGCTCCACCTTGGTCTCTCCTGTCAGCAGCCTTGAGGATTTCATACTCCAAATTGCTTCCAGGACTTTCCAGTAGGATTTTTTTTTTTTTTTTTAAAATACATGATGTTTGGGAAGAAGGGTGGGGGGGATCTGTCTGTCACACCATCAGGGTTCAGCAATCTGCGGAGCATCTTGCGTACGTGCCGACGCTTGTGTGGCCGCGTGGCTGCGTGTGGCCGCCCCTGTGTGGGGGGAGCCGCTCCCCGGGAACGCGGGAGGGGAGGTGGGACTGCGGGAGAGGGGTGAGCGCTTATTCAGGGCAGTTCTCGGGGAGCGGTGTCTGTGGGGCGCCTGTGCGTCGCGCATCCATTTCATCAGCGGGTGGCTGTGCGCGTGCGCGCTGCGGGTGGCTGTGAGCGTGGTGGTGTCTGTGCAAACCAGGAGTGCGTGGATTTCGGAGTGTGTGTGTGTGAGAGCGGAGGGGAGCAGCGGTGTGTGTGCTGCGGGGGGGTGTGTGTGAGTAAAGCCTTTGTGCAAAGCTTCCAGCGTTCCCGTTGGGTGCAGGAGAGGAACGCGCAGGTGACTGCCAGGAACGCTCTGGTATTGAGTCTCTGGCACTGCGCAATGTTCCTGTTACCGCAGAGTTCAGTTTTGGGCATTAGCCTTTCCCCACCTCGTGCTTTCCGAATGAAAGGCCAAAATCTGCTTTGTCTGCCGCCTCCGTGTCTGCCTCGGCTTCCCCGCAGGTCCGCTGCTGTTTGCACCCAGGGGCTCGTGTTGGTCCTGTCCTTCGCTGTGGCTTAGATTTGTCTTGGTTTTTTTTCTTGTTCTTTTTAAAGAAAATTGTTTTAAAGAAAATATTCCAGTTCGTCTCATGTACCAGAGTTCCAAAACTCACTATCCCAAGTAGGAATGCGAAAATGATGCTAGAATAAAGAAAAACTGACAAATGGGCGTATGGCAGTGATTCATCCAACGTGCTGAGCAAGTAAGGAAGTATCTTTGGCTTTTTCTGTTGAGCATGTGGTTCTGCTCCGATCACCCCAAATTTCACAGGTTTATTTGGGAGGTAAAACTGTAGCATTAAGCTGGGGCTAAGCCAGAACCTTTCCCTGCGCCGTGATCACTGAGTTTAACCGAATGGAGCATCCCAAAGGTAAACAAAGCGTTGAAGCTTCAGGATTGCAAAACAACCCCAGCTCGACCCCTCGGGCCTCACAGCGCGCAGCTGTTCACAGGACTGTTCCTCCTCTCCTTTGCGAGCGCTCCGTAACGGTTGGAAATCGCGCACACCCGCTCTGTTTGCTGTCTGGGCGGTGGGGGTTTGCTGCTCAGCCCCTGCAGGGCGCGAGCCGGCCTCGCCGACCCTTTGGCCGCGGGGTCTGCTGAGGTTTGTGAGTGCCGGCGAGGCAGGGAGCGCGGCGGGGAGGAGGACAGGCCGGCCGGGCTCCGCACCGGGGCACCGCATCCGACACCCGGGGAATCTGGGTGCGGGGAGGCGAGCGGAGGGGTTGCGAGTGCTCCTGCCCATCTGGTTTTAGGAGGAGTTGGTCGTTTTTTGAAGACGGTCTCTATGACGTGAAAAGCTGAAGGTATGCTTCGTTTAGTTCAGTTCTTCAGTGATTGAGAATTTTTTTAGTAGCCGTGATTAAAGTTCCGGGCTCTCCCAGGGGTACACAGTATTTATTTAGAACTGACCCACTCAGATTGATGGATAGCTGTCATGAGAATAGCTCGTGTATTGCAGCTGGAGGTTTTAGGCCAACTGCATGTCTTTTTTTTTATTTTTTTTTAACTAAGTAGCAACCCCCCCCACAAACCTGTGTGAAGATGCAGACCTCTGATCTCTTTCCAGCTGTTGAAGCTCTCCGAAGCTTTCCATGCAAAAGGGAAAGTGGGGAGTGTATTTTTAGTCCAATGCTTCTGATATTGTTGTATTCTAATTTTCTATCGTGCTTAAAACCCTGAGCTGGGACTGAGAGGCCCTGCCCGGAAAAGCCGCGGTGCAGGGGCTGAACTGGGCGCAGGGTAGTTCTGGAGTAAGAGTTTATAAACAGGGGGTGGTTTAAAACCAACACGTGGCCATGGTTTTCAGTGTGAAGCGATGTGCCATGAGGCTTCTGGTGCTCTGCAAAGCGAGAACAGGACCCTCCTGCTTCTCCTGAGGCTGTGCATTCAGAGACAGCCGCCGGGCCAGCCCCGGCCGTGAGGAACAGCACGCAGCTACGTTTGAGTTGTGCGTTTGGATGAACAAGTCCGCTTGTCTGAACGGGAATGTGTTCGAACCATTCCTGGAGGAAGCAGTGGGGACACCGAGCGCCGAGCTCAGTCCCTGTAGCACTGGCAGTAGGTGTGCCAGGCTTCTGTGAGCTCCCTCGGGCTCCCCTGATTTACAGCGGACGAGTATTAGGTCCAAACGCTTCTCATTATATCAGCAGCCAGCCATAAAGCAGCGTTTGGAGGCTCTGGCTTTGCCCTGGGAGGAGCTTTTAGGCACAGAAGTCAGGAGCAGTGTTCCAGTGTTGTGTTAGTAAGACATAGCTGTGTGCTCAAATGTGTGGATTCTCCACGCTTCAGCGTTAACCGTAACGCAACGGTGGCACAAACGCTTTGCATTTTGTTGTGCCTGGTTAGAGCCGGTACTGCTCCGGGATTGCCTCCGGAACGGTTGCCGTGATAAACAGATGGGTCAGGCAGGGCCACCCGGGTGTGACTTTGGTCCCCACAGCCAAATTTGGGTGCCGGGCTGATGAAATTCATGGCCTGTTGCAGGGAAGAGGCTCTGCTACAGCTGTGATATGCAAAGTACGGCTGCGAGGGCAGCTCTGGGAAAGAGCAGGACATCACTGCAGTGCTCTGACGGATACTGCCTCTCCCTGGGACAGCGCTGACAGGGAGGAAAGGCACTTGAGTAAGGCTAAGAATAAAAATAAATAAATAAAAAAAAGCAGGTGAAAGGAGTGGTGGTGGTGGGGACAGAATGTGTTTGAACACTGGGAAAGTGAGTTTACAGAAGAACCCTCAGGTGACATTGGCAAAAGAATTAGAACTCTTTATTATTAAATAATTAACACTACACCAATTCGGAACCCCTCCAGCAGCCTGAGCTGGCGTTCCTGAACAGGCATGGGGATAGTTCCCCTCGTGACAGCATTTGTCCCCTGATTAGCAGTGATTTTATCTGGAGAATAAACACTGTAAGTCTGCAGCAGCTGTAAGATGACGGCTGAGAGAAGAGCGTCTGAGGAGGAGCTGTGAAGGGAGCTGGTAGATGCTCAGGCCGGTGTGGGGAGCTGGAAAACTCCCTCCCGCCTGTCCCACCTCAGGCTTGACCTTCCTGGCATTTTCAGCTCCTGCCCCTCACAGACTGGGCGCTCCGAGGGTCTCCGTGGCTGG
This sequence comes from Anarhynchus alexandrinus, assembly GCA_008711295.1. NCBI lineage: Eukaryota > Metazoa > Chordata > Aves > Charadriiformes > Charadriidae > Anarhynchus > Anarhynchus alexandrinus. The sequence goes on along the minus strand of VUYV01000829.1, from coordinate 73,830 downwards.
ATGGCTGAGGAGGGAGAGCCAAATGTCAAGCTGCAGACGCACAGCTCCTCCGACACGCTGGCGTGAGCCCACGGGCTCCTGTCCACTTCCTGGTGAAGCTCTCGTGGCTGGATGTAGTCAAATGGTGTGCTGATGGGGCGACAGCCAGCGCCGTGGAAGAGGAACGTCCCTCCCAGTGGGTGCCGAAATGAGGAGAGACGAGGAGGGAACGGTGCTCAGTGGCTGCACCAACTGTTCTGAAGTCTCAGGTCGGAAAGCCATCATGTGCAGAACCGGTTTGCAGCTCGGCGTTTGGGCTTCCCCCCCGCCGCGTCCAGGCTGGCTGGATTGAGCCGCGAGCATCCCCTCCTGCCCTGCCTGCGCAGATCTGCTGCTGCAGAGTCCCACCGCCGCTTCCACAGCTCCCTGCCGTCATCTCTGCCTGTGCTGGGCACGACAACATCTCCTTTTCAAGGTGAACATCGCGCTCCAGCAGTAGGGAGCCAGCTGTCCTATTTGTCTTTTGCATCCAGCTAAAAATAGAAAGACCACACAGCATTTGCTAAGGTGTTTCAAACCTGCCAGCGCTGCTTCCGAGCACCAAAATCCCAGAGCAAGGGGGGAGTTTGTGTTTCACGCTTTACCACATTTGCATCAGCTTTATCCATCAGTGATTGGGAGCAGCGCACACGTTAAACCAAGGGCTGGCTGATCGTGCACAAATGCAAAACGGCTTGTACTGAAAAATCAAAAGCCTGGCCAAAAGACTAATAACTCCTATTCATTCCTGCCCCATAATCTCATGAAACAAGAACAACCTGAATGAAACTGGAATCTTGAAGCCAGATTTTCTCTTGGGTCAAAGAAGTCATGTACGGACAGTGTATCTGTTAAAAGTACAACTGGCTGCTTGCTATGGGGAGCTGGCGGGGCCCTGCTGCACGAGCGGAAGGCTTGGCCCAGCCCACAAGTTACAACTTCTGCTTAAATTAAAAAATTAGTAAGATTTTAAAAGTGTTTGTAAAAAGTTTTGTGGAAAAATCTTCCCAGCCGGTCTAATGTAATGTAATAATTAACGTTCGTGCTAAACAAAGTAATTAACTTGCTCTCCTACACTTTCTCACTTCTGAAGATCTCAGGATTACAGCTGTGGGAATGGCGCAGGGAAATACATGAGCAGCGGCGGAAAAGGCAAGTTTGTCGTTAGCAATTCCCCACCGTCAGGTGGAGCAAGTGCCCTCCCTCCTGCTTGCTGTTCCTCTGCGTCTGGCCACTGCAGCCCCTCGTTGGGTCTCAGACACGGCGCAATTAGAGCCTCCCTTTCGTTACTACTATTACCCATTTCTCACAATGACCAGGAAAAACCACTAGAAATGAAACCGAAGCCATTAAGCGAATGTACAGAAAGAGGAAGGCTCCGCTAAGACGATGCTTGGCTGGCCGCCTTGGTTGAGTTCAGCAATTACTCATGTTAAGCTGCCACTAACAGCGTCGCAGGCTCGGCCTCTCCACCAGGGAAAAAGCAGCGAAAGAACCAAGGCCTGAGCAGCAGCTCCAGCCCCCGAGAGTGTGCCCCGCTGCGTGCCCGCACGCTCAGCGGCGTTTCCCAGTCTCCTCACGCACACCTGAGGGAAGCATTGCCTGAAGAAGACAATGCCTGTCTTTTGTGTTGCTTAAGGGCAAAGGTGAGTCCTCTGCTGGCTTACGAGACTGTACAGGGTTAATCTGACAGGGGATGTTCTGGTTTGTCACTTGCAACTCCAGGAAACTGTACCTTCACCTATAGGGCTTTTTCAGTGCGTTTGGGAACAAACCAAAAAAACCAGATGAAATCAACAGAAAGCTTTTCAGCAATGGAGTGGGTTGCTGCGTGAAGAAGCCCTAAAGTGCTCTCATTCAACCCAAAGCCTGACCTTTTCCATATTCTTCCTATTTCATCTGAGGTTGGCAGATCCGCATCCTCCCCTTCTGTACCACCGAAACATTCAGCAACACACCACTCTGCTCTGTGGCACCTTCACAGTGAGACAGTACTGAGGGTTGGGTTTGTGGGGCTTTTTAAACCTTTTTGCACTTTTCTGTGGTCCTTTTCTCTGAATGCAGACTGCAAGCATGACAATATTTGTGGTGCAAGTCCAACCCCAGCAAGCACAAACCTGCTCCCCCCAGAATAACTCCAGCACAAGGAACGAGGAGGCTGCGGGAGGCAGACAGGGCTCCGAGCCCCTTCCCACCTTTTCTTTTTCCTTCTGAATTAGTGTTTGCATCTCTTCATTCCAGTCCAGCAGCTCCACCAGCTTCTCAACCCCACTGATGACATCCCCCAGCTGGGCTACGTCGTTGTAGCGTTGCTGCCAGGCGAAGGGTCCCACGAGATCTCGATTGATCAGGACGCGGGGAACGGAGCTGCGGACGGCTCCTGCCAGGCTGGCAAAGGGCTCCACCTAAAGGAAGGCAGCCCGAAGGGGCAGAGAGAGACGGTCACCCCGCTGACGGGCACAAATTCACTTCACACTAAGCTTGTAACCGCTGTGTTTAACCGTCCTCCCACCATGGGCTAAGCTACCCCAGCTTGGAACAGGTTATGGATGTCACCTGTTATCTGGTGGCCTTTTCTCAGGTAGCTGCAAAACTCACCACTTACTCTGCAGGTGCCCACCTTTACCAGGAGCACGCAAGGTTTTCAGAGGGTCTCAGAGTACACGCACCCTATTTCTTACCCTGCCACCTCAAATTTTACTTCGCTAACCCAGTGTCTCCCCTTCTCCTCTAAACCCTCTATCCCCTCAGGCCCCGTTTTCCATGTGCCTTTTTCTCCTTGTGAGCAGGGGTTTCCCTTAGTCCCAGACCTCCAGGGACGTTCCGATGACGAAAAGCAGGTCTGCCATGGGGAAGTCTGTCATGTGCAGGAAGAAGCGCTGCGGGAGCTCCTCACCAAAGAACACAATGTCAGGCTTGACGACTCCAGTGCAGACGGGACAGTGAGGGACCTTGTCTGCCATGACGTCCCCCTGAAGCAAGAGCACCCAACACCACTCGTTACAGGAGAGCACACACCTGCACGAGCAGGGTCAGAACCACAACACATCCTCACAGCAACATCCTGCCCCAAGTCTGCTCCCCTCCAATAACACCTCTTGGCCCCGAGGGCAAAATAACAGGCCTGCAAACAGGTTCTTCTTGCATTAATTTATGTGTCAATGCCCAGCTGCAACCACTCACCCTGAAGTCCTCTCCTGGGAACTTCCTTCGACAGACCGTACAAGTGGCAGTGGCAAAGGTGCCATGGGCTTCCACCAGTCTATCAGGAGGGATCCCAGCAACTGGAACACAGTGTGTGGGAGAGGACCAGCTCAGCGTGAGGTGACCAAACTAGAAGCTCCACGTTCACTGGGCATTTCCCCAGCCCTGCCTCCTGTTCCACTTCTCACCCTCATCTTTTCCCGATGCTCTGCGGCTGAGAGATGGGGAAGAGAACACTCACCTCTCTCCAGCCCGTCAATATTCTGGGTATAGAGGCGCAGGAGGAGCCCCTTGTCGTGCAGGAGTCTCAGGAAATAGTGGGCGTAGTTGGGTCTGTAGTTGCCAGGGTACAGCTCCTTGGCCAAAGTGAAAAAGGGCTTAGGGTTGACAAAGAAATACATCAGTTCAAAGATGGCTTCTGGGTACGGGATGTTGTACTGCTCAAGGTTACTGTAGAGGCCACTCCCGGGGGACCTGCAAAGAGAGGAGAGGGGCTGGCAGTCAGAATGCAGGAAGAGATGCCACCCACCATAGCACCAGACCAAGACGTGGTAGAGCAGACAGCCAGGTCCTTGGGTTCTCTCTGCCCGCTTTGTGCTGTCCATTGCGTGTCAAGAGAGCAGCTGAAACTACCTCTGCACAGAAGGAGAACCTGCCTCGTGTCCCTGCTCCACTGCCACCCCACCTCCCGGCTGCAGAGGCGTGCCCCAGTCAGAGGACAAATAAACAGACAAGCAGAATGGAGGGGTGAGAGGAGGAGCAGGCACCAGCTGTAACTAAACTGAAGAATGGAGGTATTACCTAAAATCCGGGATGCCGCTGGGGGTGCTAATCCCAGCACCAGCCATCACCACCACCCGGCGACACTCCTTCTTCCGAATTCGCTCTGCCACATCCTGCAGGGTGAGCTTCTGCTTCCCACCATCATCTCCCCATCTGCCCATACCTAAAATGGCTCTGGCAGCAGCAGACAAACAGAAGGGTCTGCTCCCTTGGATCCTGCTCGGAACAGAGAGAAAGCACAGCAGGTAGCGTACTGACAGCGACTTCAGCCGAAAACTGCTCAGGAGGAGAAAACTCCCCCAAGAATTTTGCAGACTGCTCTTCAATCAGCAGGACTGTGTGCTAGTACTCAGCAAGGTTAACTGTTAGTCTAATTTCCATTGCGCTTTCTTACACAGATCTAAAAATACCGAGTCACTGGTACCCCTATAAGAGGGGCGTTTTTTCGACAGAGGGTGGACATAGGGGTGGGACATAAGGCTGTGGGAACAGTGGCACTGGGACTCACAAGTCTCATGGTCGATTTACACCGATCTTGGGATATGGAAGACTTTCTCTATGTTCTGAGTTTCAAGAAGTTTCTAACAGGGTGATGTGGTCACCCTCGGACAACGCTGCCCAGGTTAGCACAGACATTTTCATTTCTCTATTTTCCCCCAAAGGGTCTGCCTTGAGAGACCTCCATCTGTAAATGGCAAACGTCTAAAGGAATCACTGGCCAGCACTACGTGCAGATGGGGATGAGAACAGTCATTATCATCTCAAGGAACAGCTTCTCCCCAGACAATTAGTGCTTGCTAGTGCAGGACATTATGAGGAGTCCAGAGAAGGCGTGGGAACGCGAAGAGCCAAGAGAGAGCTGCTGGACTTTAGCAATCCACAAATAGCAATTACCGAGCTGCAAGTGTCAACTGTGGCCCCAGCGTGGTCGACGCAGTCTTTGCAAGGACATGACTCTGCCTTGTCAGACCAGGTTCCCGGGGAGCTAAATTCACAATCGGCAAATGCTAATGTTTCTCTGGTAAATCTCTCTACTCTTCAAGCTCCCAGGTCAGCTCTGGCTTACAGAGATGGTGACCCATCTGTCTATTTAGATGGGAGAGGTGACGTCCTCCATCCCATGCTTTCATCGTAACAGTACCAGTTCCTTCCCTTTGGCATCCCAGTGCAGAGGCCCGGTGGGCATCAGGCACCAGCATCAGGCGACAGGCACGCCAAGCCAGACCGCCCTACCTCCATGCTCCGGAGCTGGCCGCCCCTTTGCTGTCCCCAGAGCAAAGGGAGAGCCGGGCCAGGCCCGCCAGGCCACTGCTGCTGCTGCCGTCCCTGTGGCCGCGCTCCCACAGGCTCCTCCATGCTGAAAGAGAGCACAGAGCCGGTGAACGGGTGTTGAGGGAGAACTGGAGAGCAGCAACGCGTGGCTGATGGTGGTGTCTCCCCTCAGGGCCTGCTCCTGCCCCTTAGGACCCTCTCCTGCCCCTCAGGGCCCGCTCCTGCCCCTCAGCCCCCCCTCAGGGCCCGCTCCTGCCCCGCAGCCCCTCTCAGGGCCTGCTCCTGCCCCTCAGCCCCCACCCCCAGGGCCCGCTCCTGCTCCTCAGCCCC
>VUYV01000829.1:31554-68146 GCA_008711295.1 Anarhynchus alexandrinus | reverse complement strand
CGCGCCGCGCCCCCCGCTCCATGGCCGGGGCAGCGGCCGCGCTCCCCGTCGGGCACCCGCCGCGGCGCTACCGCAGTGCCCCGAGTAGGCGCGCCCGCCCTCCCGGCCGCCTCTCTTGGCAGCGACCCGCCCTCACCCCTCTCCCCACCCCCTCCGTTTTGGGTCGTTTCGGGGATTTTGGGGGTGTTTGTTCAGGGAGGGAGAAGGCCGCGGGCAAGGCGTTGCCATGGCTACCGCGGGGCGGCGGCGGGGGGGGGCGGTGGCCTCGGGGCCCTACGGTACCCAGCGTGCCCCGCGCGGCGCCGGAAGTGAGTGTGCATTTCCGGCGGCGGCGAGCGCGGGGGCGGCCGGGTGTCGGCGTCGCTGCCTCCTCTCTCTCTCCCTCCGTCCCTCCCGCCGCCGCCATGAAGGACGTGCCGGGCTTCCTGCAGCAGAGCCAGAGCTCGGGGCCGGGGCAGGCCGCCGTCTGGCACCGCCTGGAGGAGCTCTACAACAAGAAGTGAGTTGGGGGCGGCGGGGCCCTGCTGTGGTAACGCCTGCCCCGGGGAGGGGCGGCGGGCCCGGCCCGGTTCTGCCGGGTGTCCCGTGGGGTTGCGGCCCTCCGCACGCCTTCCTCGGGCCGGCGCTCTGCCGTCCTGGCCTGTCCCGCGGCGAGCGGGGCTCCGCGGGCCTCTCCCGGGGCGGGAGCGGGCTGCTCCCCGCGTCCTGCTCGTCGCTTGGTAGCCGTTTAACCGGCCCGTACCGCAGCTGTGGAAAATTCTCCTTGGGGTTATTCTATGTTAGTGCCGGGGTCTCTGCCACCGGTGTTCGTGTCTGGTTTGTCATTAGTCCCAGCAGCAGGCTTGGAGCGGGAGGTGCGGGACATGGCACGAGCTGGTGTCACGCGCGAACTCACTGAGTGACCTTCTTGTTTCTTAAGACTCTGGCACCAGCTGACTCTGCAAGTTTTGGACTTTGTGCAGGACCCTTGCTTTGCCCAAGGAGATGGACTCATCAAGGTGAAGTGCTTGATTGTTCCCAGGGGTTTTGTCTTTCCATAGCAAAACCAAGTGGCGGTGGTTTTGTACTAGCGAAAAATAAGCAGCCTGTGACTTGTCTCTGGAGAACTATTAAATTGGGTGAATTCAGCTTTCTGGGGTTTATGAGCTAGATGTGAGTGTGCAGTACGAAAATTCTGCTAAAATTAAACGTGTCAATTTTAGAAGCTTCAAAATGATTCTTTAATTTCATTCACTTTTTTGGGGGGGGAGGGCAGGGGAAGCTTTTTTCTTTCCCTTTTGTAACAGGGTGTTTACAACTGCAAGCATAGGATTGTCAGGTGTTTACAAATACTTCAAGGTATTCGGTGGGGTATTTCACCCACTGTCTGGGAGGTGCTTCCACTTATGAAGATAATGGCATACTCAGTCCAGAGCTGCATATTGTCTGTATGCTACAAGTAATTGTGTACGTTTGCTCTCCTTTGTGTTTTTAGGTTAACATTCAGTTTCCAAGGAGTAGTTATTTCCATGATAAAGTGCTATGGGTTTCTAGAGACAGTCTCTTTTCTGAATGTCTGCAAGGAGATACTGGAAAGCTTTAGGCCTGTGCTTATTGTACAGCGACAACTGAAGACATGCACCAGGCCAGCCCGTAGCAGGGAGGTGTTGTGCTGTAGTACCTGCTAGCTTGTGAATTTCTTGAATCACTCCTTGCAGTTGGAAGGAGACCACAGAGATAGAATTATCTAAAATGAGCAATTTTGGGCTCTTGGATTCTGTACAGCGTAGACATTTCTGTACTGGATGCCCGCTACTTTGTCGGAAGAATGAATTGGAATACAGTGAAAAGTGAGTGTTGTAGATGAAATGAAATATTCTTTTGCCCTGACTGTCGATATCTTTGTGCCTACAGCTGTATGAGAACTTCATCAGTGAGTTTGAACACAGGTGAGTTTGGTTGCCTGGAAGTTTTTAGGTAACCTGCTGTTGATTGAGACTGTTCTGACCATGAGCTTTTTGTTCTAGGGTGAACCCCTTGTCCCTGGTAGAGATCATTCTCCATGTAGTCAGACAGATGACAGGTGAGTGTCCTTACCCGTTACTTACAGTATTTTTAAGCAACCGATGCCGATGAAATTTGACTAGTTAATAGTAACAGCTAAATCTTCAATGTTAAGCTATTGTCTTTGTGGTGTATTGAAACGGGAAAGCTCTGACTCAAAAAGCTTATAATTGCTGCTGCATAGAGTAGCAAGTCTGCCGCTCTGCTAGAGAAACGGCTGATGAGCAGAAAGCCCGGCCTACGATAGTAGCACCTTCTGAAGGCTGAGCAGTACACTAAAGAAAAAATATATTCCAGTCTTCATGAATCCAGTAAAAGGATATATTTCTAGGTTGAGATTTTAGTTCCATGGGAATTCCTGATATTGGTGCTTTTTTTTTTTTCCCCTCTACTTCAGATCCCAATGTGGCCCTTACTTTTCTGGAAAAGACTCGAGAAAAGGTATTTTTGAAACTGCTCTCTCTGGTAGTCCACCTGCAGGAATCGTTTTGCATATGAGCATATATGGTATAGCTGAAGAGGCAGATATGTGTATGTCGAAACCTGTGCTGGAGAATACCTACTCCTTTTCTCAGTGAACAACTCTGTATTTTAATGCGGGAACCTGGTAACAAATGAAATGTAACCAACGCAGTCTAGGTTTCAAGAGCCTACCTGGCTGCAAGGGTAGCACTCTCTGAACGTGTATCTTTGTGTAACTGCAGGTAAAAAGCAGTGATGAAGCTGTCATCTTGTGTAAAACAGCCATTGGGGCGCTCAAGCTGAACATTGGAGACCTGCAGGTTACCAAGGTGAGGGGGTGACTTGAATAGTTTGAGTGTTTGGATATTTTGGAGCACTGTGACGCACTTCAGCAGTTACTACAGCATGGACTTGCCTGTGTCTGTGCTTCAATTCTGAATGAGAAGATGATACATTTGCAGCTCGTGGCGTTTCCAGGAAGACCTGCAGTTCTGCTTTACATCTTGTAGGCCATAAAAGTACGTGTATAGTACTTACGGCCAAATCTCTGAAGTTTCAGTAAGATTCTGGTGGATGTAGCCTTTGAGGTGCTGTTGGTTATGGATGGCCTGTGGCGGATCGCTGCAGCTGTTGGTGTGCACGGCTCAGAGGGGAAAAAAATACCTTGATATATTCCAGTGCAGAGCTTAGAGGGCCTCATGAATTCAACAGCGTATGTGCTGCTTGTTGGCGAGCGCTAACGGTGACTGAATTGGTGTATCATTTCCTGTGCTAAGCATGTTGTTTATTTCATCTCTTGGCTTTTTTTAGAACCATGTCTTAAACCTAAGATGAGGGTTTTTTTTTCCATGCAGTGCAGCTTTATGTCTCTTAGAGCAAGTACAAAGTTTGGTGGGTTTGGTGGGTATAAGCATGTATAAAATGTGTGTATGTATATAAGTATAGCCACAGGGTTGGTTTGGGGGGTTTGTTTGGGTTTTTTTTTTTTTTAACCTGATTGCTGTGTAAAGGGAGAATGCCACTGCTTTATTTTTAATGCTGTGGTAGTGGCTTTGACTGTGGTCTCATCTGCTTTACTGCCGAGTGAATGTTACTTCTGGACCACACAAGAATGCTGTAACCCTTACAGGGTGAACGGCAAGGCTGGGCGCACGGGGGTGTAGGAGCTGTACCTTCACCTGTAACAAACAGGTTTTCACCCTCCTCTAGGAGACCATTGAGGAGGTTGAGGAGATGCTGAACAATCTGCCTGGGGTGACTTCAGTTCACAGCCGCTTCTATGACCTCTCCAGCAAGTACTACCAGACGATTGGGAACCACGCCTCCTACTATAAGGATGCTCTGCGGTTTCTGGGTTGCATTGATGTTAAAGATCTGCCGGGTAACTCCTCTCTTGCCAAGCGTAGAAAGTCCCAGTTTTGTTTTATCACTTCCATCTGAATAAATGCACTGTCAGGGAACAGGTTTTCTCAACGTCGCTTTGAATCTGCCCTAGCTGGGCCAGGATCTAGCTAGAAAGAGGAGGAGCCACAAGAAGAACGGCCAAGTAGGATTCTGCTCCTAAGCTGCGTTGAGGTGATGGGAGGGGGGAATTGCTCCCACCAGAAAGGATAGTTTGTTCTAGTTCCCAAAAATCTTCAATATAGATTCAAAAAGTGGCCTTTTCGTGCTACTGCTGTGGTTACTGCAGGCTTCTCAATTTCAACCTGGGGGGAGGATGAGAAGGAGGGCTGAGAATGATTTAATACAGACACAGAGAGGAGGGTGAGGGAGGGGTTGATGGGGCTTAGACTGCTGCTTCGTCCAAACTGTTTTTGTTGATTTAGGTTTTTGGGGTTTTTTTGGTTGTGAGTTTTCTTTTTTTTTCTTTTTTTATCAGTATCAGAGCAGCAGGAGAGAGCCTTTACCCTGGGACTGGCAGGGCTCTTGGGAGAAGGCGTTTATAACTTTGGGGAGCTGGTAAGTTGATGTGGCATTGCTTCACTTGAGTATCAGGAATTGATGTTACCCTATTAACACCGTCCTGCCTGGTTTCTGCAGCTCATGCACCCTGTTCTGGAGTCCCTGAGAAACACTGATCGGCAGTGGCTGATTGACACGCTTTATGCCTTCAACAGTGGTAATGTAGAGACATTTCAGGCTTTGAAGTCGGCGTGGGGTCAGCAGGTGAGTGAACGAGTTGCTGTGTTGCTTAAGCCCTACCTCAGCATTTACAGAGGACACTTAAGTTCTGTGGACGTTTACCTTAAGAATTCCTGACTCTGGTGCGTTGCTATAATTTTAATCCTAGCAGAGCAGTGTTTCTTTCACCTTCATATGCATCATTAGTTTTATTTTGGCTTCCCTCTGTCTGGTTGATTAAAAGAAGTAGAGAGAAATCTCTTGTGATCCAAAGGGAAAGCAAATGAAAAGGTGATGCAGTCCTGCGCAGGAAGATAATCTCTGATTTAGTTTCCATAATACCATTCACTCACAATATTAAACTGCTTCAAACGTGAAACAGTGGTTTTCCCTTGTGTTCTGAGAAGTTTGAGGAAAACGGCGGTGTTGGATATTAACTACACTGGCTATACCAGAAATTATTGACACAGCAGTAATTTACGGGTCGACTTGTGCGTCCGCTTGTGCGAGGCTGTGGCGTTTGGTAAAAGGTTGTCTGTCTTGTGAAGTGCTGCGTGTAATTGCGCGGTTCTTATGACTTGTTTTACAGAACCAGTACCAGGTAGCGGGTGGGTTGTAATGGCCTCGTAAATGAGGACAGTGGGTCCCCGTGTGGCTTACTCCTGCGTGTAGCACCCGGGGAGTGTGTGGGGGGAAGTAATAATGAACTTATTTGTTCCGTTTTGTCCCCTTACAGCCCGATCTGGCTGCAAATGAAGCACTTCTGCTGCAGAAGATTCAGCTGTTATGTCTTATGGAGGTGAGCTGAGAACTGTGATGTGTCAGATGTGGGAAGCGGAAAGGGGCTGCCCCAACCACCTCTTGGTGTGGGTAGCGCTGTTAAATATTCTGTTCTCAGCTGTGTGCATTGCTTCACTCTTGCAGAAACTCGCGGGTATAAATAGCTGACTGCAAATTTTGCCTCTAGAGGGTGCCAAAAGGCAAGTGCTGCGAGGGAAACAAGCCTTGTGCTCTACGACTTGTTTGCGATTTCAAGAGTGTGCTCTTCCAGGCAGGATATGGGGGTGGGGACAAAAGAGCAAGCTGTGTATCTTGAGGAGGGTATCTGAAATGATAGCTCTGTTCTAGTGTAACAAAACTTAAAATCTTAACTTCCTGAGGACTGAAAATCCTTTTGCTGATAGGTAACCCTAAATCTTTAAACAGTTCCTTTCCTGTCACTTGAAGGCTTTGGCTCTGTTGTTACCAAATAACACTAGTGTATAAACCTCCTTGACCCTGGATCTTTATCAAAAACTTAAATATTGAATTATCTGGGGCATAATGTATGTTTATACACACCCACATACCAATTTGTGTGTATGTCAATGCATACGTATATTTCACTTTTAGTGTTTTACTGTGAACGAGTTTTACCACCTGTAGGTACTGTGTTATCTCAGGGATTTGACAGGCACTGAGACGTTTCAACACAGATTGATCTGCTTTATTTGGAGATTATGCTGTTGCCTAGGAAATCTGCTGCTGGGAGCAGCAAGGTGTGTGTGGAGCAGGGAGGGGTACCGCTCCTTTCTGCTGATGTAAATGCATTTTTCTTTGAAGTATTTTGATTAAATACGAGAAACGCAGTTGCTACTGCAGCATGAGAGCTCAGCAGGGCAGTACGAGGGGAGCTGCGTGCACCGTTGGAAGAAAACCCAACTGTGTGGGATTTTTTTTTTTTTTTTTTGTTTACTTGAATTCAGATGACTTTCACCCGACCGGCCAATCACAGACAGCTCACTTTTGAAGAGATTGCTAAGAGTGCCAAAGTCACTGTGAATGAGGTGAGTTCAGGTTTAGACAAACTTAATAATGTCTAAGTTCTGAAGATCTAAAAGTGTCTGAATAGACCTACTCCCATAGCTGAGTGCTCGGTGGAAATGTTCTCCCCTGTTGTTGTGCGTTTGGAGAACTTTTTTGCTTTTTTAAGAAGGAGTTAACCGCTTGGTGCTGCTGTTTCTTGCTCAATGAATTTTTGAAGATTCTTAGTCATAGTCTGAAGTTGGAAGAGAGCTCAGTCGGTAATCTGTTCCCACCTGCTCTTGAAAGCAGGCCTTTGGATTAGGTTATGTGGGGCCCGGCCAAGCTGTCTTGAATGTTTCCAGTGAGGGGAAATGTCACTGATGTTTAATTTTTCTCACGGTGAAGAATTTTCTTCTGTTATCCAGATGGAATCCCTCCTCAAGCAAATCCTGCCTGTGGTTTCTTGTCCTTTCACTGCTTATCCTTCTGAAAACAGTACCTCTTCTCTTCCATGTTACTGCCTTTTAGGTACGGGAAGGCTGTGATGAGGTGTCCCTGAGCTGCCACTTATCTAGGCTGAACAAAGAAAATTTCATCGTAATACCAAGTTCTCAGCCTCCTAATCTTGGTGGCCCTTCACTAGACTCTCCCGTTTTGCAGCGCCCCCCCTTAAGCTGAAAAGGGGTGATGCAAAACCGGACAGGGTGGTGCAGGTACGCGCCAACAAGCGCCGAGGGGAGTAACCGCATCCCTTGACCTGCCGGCTGTGTTCTTGTCAGTGCAGACCAGGACACGGTTCCCCTTTTTTGCTAGAGGGACGCACCCCCGGCTCTTGCGCAGTTTGCTGTCCCCCCCAACTCTGCTCCTTTCTGTCAGAGTGTACTCTGCTGAGTGCATTCAGAGCGTAGCGCGGGCAGAGCCCCGTTGGGGCCGTTGCTTGGGATCGTTCGGTCTCAGGTGCAGGAGTCCGTGTGTATCTTCACTGTGCTTCGTGTGACTCGTGTTAGCCCAATCTATCGAGGTCTCTTTGTGGTAGCTCTTATTTCCAGCACACCTACCTCTCCCTGCCGGTTTGGTGTCATCTGTGAAATCGTCATCCAGCCAGCTTAAAGATAATGAAATGGTGTCAAGACCCAGAGTCAACCCCTGAGGACACTACTCGTGACCGGCTGCTCGTTCAGCTTCAAGCCACTAACCGCTACCGTTTGAGCTCAGCAGCCTAGCAGACTTTCCACTTACCTTGTGGTCTTTCTGTGTGCTCTGTAGCTTACCATGTTCTGTAGATTGCGAACTTGTCAACAAGGATGTGGTAAAAGGTCTTGTTTGGCGCTTTGCTAAAAGAAGGGTACAGGGCACCTACAGCACTCTGTTTGAGCGCAGAGCAAGTTATTTGGTTTAAAAAGGCAGTCATATTGGTTGAGCATATCTTACCCATGGTAAATCCATGTTGGCTTTTTCCAATTATCTTGTTCTTCCTGGGATCTTGGAGAAAAGAAATCTGCTCTTGGGGAAAAGAAATCTCTCCTGTATACTTAGATGTTGAGTCTCAAAGCAGTGTTAAAACCTAAAAGAGGATGGGTGTGAGAGAGGCTGCAGCTGCTCTTGGTTTTGTTGTGTGCAGTAAGCAGTCTTCCACAAGCCAGTGTCATTTCAAGGTTTTATTCATCTCAGGGGAAACTGGGTGATTTTCGGTTGTTTCCTTGAATTGTTGTTTTTGATTTTTAGGTGGAACTGCTGGTGATGAAGGCGCTCTCGGTAGGCTTGGTAAAGGGCAGTATTGATGAAGTTGATAAGAAGGTGCACATGACATGGGTACAACCACGTGTGTTGGATCTACAGCAGGTAACAACCAGCTTGAGTATTAAGGCAGTACTGACTTGTTTTCTTGTGTGAGGTGACCTAGAAATTGAAATAAGAACTGCGAAGGGTCACTGTCTGAGAATTAGTCTCCTTAGCGCTTCTTGAAGATGCTCGGGGAACGGGGAAGTACATCAGCTTTTCCTCATTCCTTTTTCACATTGCTGCCTTTAGCTCTTACCTTGGGTATATGGTGCATTTTGTGTCTGTGGTCTGCAGTTAGTAGTTAAAAACCTGTCAGGAGATAAAGTAGGATTTTAGTGATGATTCCCTCTGAAAGCCACACAAAACACCATAAAACACAGGTGCGATGACTGCTTTCCAGAAGGATGCAGACATCTGTGTGGCTGCTGCAAGCCGAAATGTGTGAAACAAAATCCTGGGGTTTCTGGGTTGTAGGTGGCACAGTTGTCTTGAAGTGAGAAGTTCACGGTGACAAAGGTGAAGCTTCTCAAGTTCATCCCTGTAACGTTTTAGGAGACTGTATAGGGGGGCCTTTACCTTTAAAAAAAAATAATTAGTATAGTACATGGAATGCTAGCTGCAAACAATTCCTTCTGTGTGTTGCAATTTAACTTTAAACGTTGCTGTTTTGATGGCAAAAGATGCTTAGCATCTTTTCTAGATGTCTGGGGTTTTGGGAAGCTGGTTGGGATCTCAAGGGTTTGTCCTTAAAGGTGAATATCGGTATTCCCGTAGTTGAGGCGTTAAAGTTCTTGTGGGCTTGCCTTGCAGATCAAAGGAATGAAAGACCGCCTGGAGTTCTGGTGCACAGATGTGAGGAGCATGGAGATGTTGGTGGAGCACCAAGCTCATGACATCCTAACATAGAGGACCTTGCACTACCCCGGGAGAGTAATTTCTACTGCTGCTGACGCTGGCGGCACTCAGACCACTGACTCTGTACTGAATTATATTGAAGGGGGGTGGGTGGGCAGAGGGGAGAGCAGCTTTTTGACGCTTGTTCGGAGGAGTAAGTGGCCTTTTGCTGTGTAACCCTTTGGTGCTTGGAGTCAAGATTTCCCTATGCGCTACCATTAGTGGCACTGACCACGAGAGCTCCCATCCTGCTCTCATGAAAGGAGAACAAAGGCTCCGCAGTGGTTGATTTATCAGTCTTGTTATCACACTTCTGTGGGAGGATGTGATGCTGGTTGCATGTTAGAGGAGCGGAGGCTGTTTTCTGGGAAAGGGCGTAGCGGAAGCTCCTTTGTGAAAACGTGCTAGAGAGGTGCCTGACCGGTGCGCGGTACCGCTCAGCGGTGTTGGCCTTAGGAGGACGTGCCCTTCCCGGCAGCCTCTCTCCCCTGCCCCGGCAGCCGCCCAAAGGCAGCACTGCTGAAATCGGCTTCTCCTTCTGCCCTCTTTCTCCACAACCCCTCCTCCTCATCTGCAGTAGCGGGAGTGTTTACTCCATCAAAGGGTTTTTTCCAGGATTACCGTTTAGTGGATGTGTTTTTATATACTTTTGGGGGTGGTTGTCTTTTACGAACACGTTGTGCTAAAGTGAGGTGCAGCAGTATTGCTGGAATAAACTTCTCTGCCTTCCCTTTTCTGTAGTTGTGTTTGCTGTCTTCATAACTTGCAGGTGAGCCTCTGATCTGTTTAAAAATGTGCTTCCTTATAAGTTCATGTTACAAACCCCCCCTGTCCACCAACAACGCAGATTTAAACACTCTGTTCATCACCAGTGGGATTAGTATCTAGTTCTCCTAGCACGTTGTGCTTTATGGTCGAGTTCCTTTCTTTCGTGGGAAGCTGTGGGCCTGACACCTTTTTTCAGGTCCAGTGAGCATTACTGATGGAAAACACCTAAATAAGGCCTGAGATTTCTGTTCTGCTTTTGCCTCTTCACAACTGCCACTTTAAAAGCTTTCTGTAACGTATATTTCGCTCTACTGCTGCTGCGACGTCTTTATAGGGATGGAAGATGATAGTGCTCATCGAGAATTTGAAACAAATGCAGATCTGAGCTGAGGGCTACCTCCAAGTATCCATTTGGATGCATAATACTCCTAATTATAAGGCAGTAATAGCAAACCACATTAAATTTTATAATGGTAACTTTAAATTGAGCAGAGTCATTTTCATGTACCTGGTTAAATTCCTCGGGATGCACGTGGAATTTTAAATGCTGCTGCTGGTGTATCCGTGGCCAGTCTGCGCGTTGCAGCGCCGGTTTGATTGCTGCTGTGATTCAGGAGCTCTGGTTACCAGTTCCGTTCTCTGGTGTCACTCTAACAAACTGTGCTACTGGGATTTTTATACTTTGCATGCTTTTTCTAGTTTGCTGTCTTGACTCCGAGCTTTTTTAAAAACACCAGACAACCTGAGTTGTCAGACCCTGTCCCGGGTCACCCTCCACCCTTCTGCCTCTCTAACCCGTTCTGGCCTGAATCTTTCCCCGCTGTGGAGCTGTTGGGTTCTGCACGCCGCCTCTTCCCCGTCCAGCCCACCACGTCGGGCATTTGGCTCTGCCCGTGTTCGGTCAGCTCTTGGAGCGCGCATTGAACCACCTTGTTCTCTCCTCCTGCGTTGTGCGATGTGACTTTCCCGAGTTCTTGCTTCCTCCTGTCTTCCCAAGCTCGTTCCTGATGTCATTTTTACTGACTTTGGAGGAGCGTGCAGAGACAAGCATTCCGATCAGGACATGTTTCCTTTATTTCACAGTTAAGGACAGGAAAAGGGCTTCAAAAAGTGCAGTCTCCTTAGTAGTGTCACATCGTGACACGTTAGGAGTAAAGGGAATGCCAACGGTGCGGCAAAGCTGATGCATCGCTTTAGGTGATTATCAAAAAACCCCACGGGCTTGCTGTTCAAATGGCGCCAAAGTCTTCTCCTTCGAGAGCCCTCTTGCGCTGTGGGCAGCGCTGGTTTGTATGTAAACCTCTGAGCAGCTCACTGCAGTGAGGGTGATCTGCGGTCTAAGTGAATTATGACAGTAATTTTGGGGCCTTTCCAAGGTCTCTGGAAGTATCATTTGGTACCCAAACCTTCTGGTGTGCCACCAAATGCTGGCTGGCTGCTTCCCTAACACAAATCACTTGGGAAATTTGGTGTGTACACCAAATTTGGGGGGTGGAGAGGTTCTTTGTGCAGGAAGAAGAGCCCAAAGCGCAGCACCCAGACTGCAGACCACTTCACGTGTCACTCGCAGCCTTTAAGAATTTTCCTGCTAGGAATTTAACTTGATTTTTGCTTCCTTGCTAGCGCTGTGAGGGGTTCCTTGGTGTCTGCCCTGCGCTGCAGCTGTGCAAGGTAAAAGCTGGAGTGGGAAATACGTCTCCCTGCCGGAGCCTGTGCAGGCTTCCCAAGGAACACCGCCTCCAGGACAGCGTGCTGTCCACCAGAGCAGGGTTACAGCCCCGTTCCCCTACGAACGAGCGCACGGTGGAAGCAAAACCAACAAGCCATTATACTTAATGCTAATGTGAATTTTAATGAACAAACTCAGAGTGTTCCTTCCCGGTGAAGGTCTGTTCTGCGGTCTGATCTTCACTCATAACTTCTGCTCTCAACGGGGCGCAGGTTCTTCTTGCTGCCGCTTATTCTGGTCTGCTCTTGTAGTGCTCCACGTGCGCCAGGACCCAGGCTGTTGGCCCCAGGAAGCAGGCGGTCATCACGGAAAAGGCGATGACTTGCTCCTGCCGGGGGGAGAAGAAACAGAAGAATTAGCGGGACGGCTGCGCGATGGCCATGTTGTATGTGGGGCTGCTCCAGCGCAATGGATCAAGCGCGCTTGTCCGTGCTCTTTGCTCTTTCCAGCCCCACGGCTGTCAGACGGACACACTTGGGAACTGTGGGAGGGAGATTTGGGTAAGCGCAGCCGTTTCCACCAACGGTGGACCGAGCTGGTCGCTCTCCAGGTGTGTTCCAATCACTCCGTGTTTCTCTGTCGTGATAGTCGCTGGGAAATCAGAGCGACTGGTGACCTTCAGTCGTCAGCGAGGCTCGGGCTCGCAGTGCTTCCAAAAGCAGCTGTGCCTGACTTTCAAATGACTTTGCGGTGTGAATGGCGACCCGCAGCAGCCTCTCCTATTTCTGGAGCACCAGGGCCGCGCTTAACCCCTTCCACTGACACTTTTTTCTTTTTTTTTATTTTTTATTTTTTAACCTGGCTGGAAAAAGAGCCTCCAGGCTCATGAAGCGCTTTGCCGCAGACCTCGGGAAGGCAGCAGGGGGCTGAAGGTGACACCCCGCCAGGATTTCTGGGGAAAAGCTCCTTTTTGCCAAGCTCCTTTCGCCCAGCCCAGGAGGGTCCCCGCGGCCGAGCGGCTGCTCTTGCGGTGGGGATCATCCCCAGAGGGAGGAATGATGGAGGGACCTGCGCGCCCCGGCTCTGCGGTGAGAGCAGACCCCGTCCTCGCCCGCGGGGACGCCTGCTTTGGGGTGAGTGTCCCACGGGAGGGGGGGACGGGGCCCAGGTCTGTCCCTGTGCTGGCAGGGTGTGCCTGGGGACTGCCACCTCCTCCCTGAGGTCCTCAGGCTGCCCCATGGCTCAGCCCCCCCGGGGGGCACCCCGCACCGCAGGGGACCCTCAGCAGCTACCGTAACCCCCAAAGGTTTAAAAAAGGGGCTGAAAGGATGAAATAAAACGGAAGCGAGAGCCCCAAGGTGGGAGCAGGGCATGAACCCCCCTGTGCACTGCTCTGGGGGCACCTCCTTTTTCTCCCCCCTCCCCTTTTGCTTTTCACTCCCAACCAAAATAATTTGGCTATAATGCAGGGGGGGGTGTTTACCCCTCTGACCCCTGCNCTGGGGGCACCTCCTTTTTCTCCCCCCTCCCCTTTTGCTTTTCACTCCCAACCAAAATAATTTGACTATAATGCAGAGGGGGGGGGTTTACCCCTCTGACCCCTGTGAGCAAATGTCTTCTCCCCCCTCTTCTTTTTTTATTTTCAGCCCCCCCCGAAGCTACTCACAGCAGCGGAGAGCGGGTGCTCGGGCGGCGCGGAGGAGATGCGTGCGCGGGGGGCGCGGGGGGCGCGCAGCAGGGCGGCCAGCAGCCGGGAGCCCCGCGGAAGGCCCCACATGGCGGTGGCAGGGCGAGCGCGTGGCTCTTCTCCCCGCGGCCGGCTGCAGCTGCCCAGCTTGTCACCGGTCACCGCTGCCACCGCCCCCCGCTGCCACCCCTCGGCACGGGGCCTGACGCTCTCCCAGGGGCACGGCAGCGGAAAACCCTTAAAAGGCAAGATTTTTCCCAAATTACTCACTACTTAATTTTTTTTTTTCCCCCCTGAAGTGTTTTGGGATTTTTCCTCCCAGCAGCACCCGACTCCCCACGCCTCTGAGGTCAAAAACGGTGTCCCCATCCAGCAAGGTGGGACCTCTGAGATGCTCTGCTGGAGAGCAGACCTCCTCTTCTCTTGGGCTTTTTTAAATTTATGACACTCAAAACACAATGTGCTCTTTTTTTTTTTAAAAGCCATTGCAGATGTGATGCCGGATCTTCTCCGTCTGATGGCAGTGAGCAGGACCTCGCGTGTCCCATCCGTGGCGATGGCTTCTCCCTCTTCCCTTGCGGCTCAGCGTGTGGTAGGCTCAAAACCGTGTATGCACAGTTCCGCCTGACGTGGTGGTGTATCTCCATAAGGCCCATCAGCCACAGACCCTCTGAGGTGCTGACAGGTCCGTTGCCGGGCTGGGATTTCCAGAAGCGCCTTCCAACTTGCCCCGACTTGAGCGCGGAAGCGGCCGAGAGCCTCGAGCCTGCGTCTCGTTCCTCTGACGCGCGGATGCTCGTCAGCAGGAGGAACGGTGCCCTTCCGACTTCAACACGTGCCTGCTTCGCTGAATAACCCAGCTTTCTGCTTCCCTCCCTTCAAAGCAGCTCTGCAGAAAGTCTGCCAGCTGGGCCTTGTCTCTGGAAGGAGCTCAGCGCCCCTTTCCCAGAACAACTGTCTCGGGAAGGTGCGGGTTTTTACCTTAAAAACGGCCCGAGGCCGCTCACGCACACGTTTGTTGGCGCAAGATGACTGCTGAAATGTAAAAGCAGTAACAGAATCCTCTTACCTCGCATCTGCTGCTTGCAGCTGGCTTCCCGAAGGGTTTCCCGTGGGTTCCCGGCTCCCCAGAGCCGCTTCCCAACCGGCTGACGGGCAGTAATCTCTCTGCGGCAGACACAGAGCTGGGGGGGAGGGGGGGGCAGAGCCTCCAACAGTGAAGGTTTTTCTTCTGAGCTGTTTCACAGCACATCTGCCTCTGTGAGGCAAGAGAAAGGAATGAGTGACCTCCAGGAAACCTCCCCTAGATGTCATCCCACGCTTATCTGCTTCCCCCTTAGCTGAATTTCTACAGCGAACCCGTGTTCTGCTGCGCCTCTTCGTGCTGCTTTCAGCGGTAGAAACGCTGACCCGTGTGTCGCTGGGAGCTGCTCTGCTTTCTCCTTCGTATCATGAAGAAGCATCCAGGCAGCATCCGTCTCCCTCCCGCTCTTGCCCCAACTGCCGTGGGCGGTTATGGCTCTGGTTGTGTTGGTCCAGACCACATGATAGAGAAGGACCCGTCAACCAAGAGCCGCAGCGGAGCCGGCAGCTCAAATCCCCTCGCGTGGTCGGCGGTTTAGGGTGTGAGGGAGCGGGGGAGCGTTCCCGTGCCTCGGTCCCTTCCTGAAAACCTGCCCGGAAACCTTCTCTGCCTCCGGTAGACCAACCTTCTGCTGCGCGGCAAAAGCCTGAGGAGCATTGCTGGGGCTACCAGGGGGGACAGCGAGGGTGGCCACGTTGCCCAGGGGCAGCTGTGGAAGGGTTGGTTGTGTTTTCTGTGGATTGTGGGAGAATAATCTCGTTGTTGAGGAGGAAAGTCTTGCAAATTTTGTTTTGAAGAGGCGCTAAAGGAAAGGACCGGTTAAAATCCTTGAGAAGCTGGAGAAGCAGTTGGTGGCAGAGGACAGATGTAGTTAATGGGTTTCCCCTGAAATTCTTAGAGAAACTTATGTGTGCCCTGACTCATCCAGGAGAAAGTCATACTGTGCAGATGAATAAGGGGGAAAAAAAAAAAAGAAAAAAGCCTTCAGAAACCTTCCATTCTGGTCATGGCAAGATCAGCGCCTTTGAAAGCGCTACGGCGGAGTTTGAGGAAGTTTTGGCTTGCTGTGAGAAAGGGCTTTTCTGAAAAGTGATACTTCAATATCCCTCTAACAAAGCGGAGGAGCAGAGCACGTGGTGGCCGGGGCAGCGCGGTGCTCCTCACCCGCGTGCTGGTGGCCGCCGCGCGTCCTCGCACCTCGGTGGGGTCCCCGCTCCCAGCGTGCGGTTTGGACCCACCTGCCTCTGCCCGGGGCCGGCTGGCGGTCACACAGATTAAGGAAAAGACTAAATTAAGCTCGCTGGGGCGAGGTACGGGTTTAGGTCCGTGAATAGGGGAGGAGTAGAGGTTGGAGGACACGTTCGCGGTTGGGCTCTGCCCTCCGCTGCTCCGGGGGGTTTCTCCAGGGTGGCAGCGGGGCTGATCCAGCGCTCCGCCGTGCCGAGCGTCCTGGTGGGCCTGGGGAGGCGGCGAGCAGAGGACGCGGAGCAGCGGACACAGCAGAGCGCGCTGACCCTTCCTGCCCCTTGTTTTGGCAAGGAAGGCGTGCGGAAACTCTTTTTCTTAACCCGGACGCCCTTCCTGCTTCTCCTCCTCTTCCTCCCTGGGTGTTTTCTGGCAGAAAGGCCACTCCAGGGCACGTTACTGCGTGTGCCCATGCAAAACCTCCCCTCTGGTCCCGTTTAGCACGGCTGGACCCGGAGGCAGGACAAACGCCACTGCTGTGTCTGTGCCCCGCGCTCCCTTCCCTGCACGCTCCCAGCAGGTTTCCAGCGCGGTCCCCGACCTTGCGTTCCTCCTGACGCGGCCGACGGCCGTACCTGTTCTCTTTGGGGCTGGCGGGGGTGGCCCTGGGGCTGGATCCGGAGGGACTCATCCCGCCTCGCTCAGGAGGAGGCGGTGAGGAGCTGTCGCCTTCCCAAGCAGCGGCCGGCGCAGAGACGCGGTGTCTTGACGGCTGCGGGAGCGAGGAAGCGCGTTTTCGCTTCCCTAACGCTGACGGCAGCTTTGCTCCCGTCGGACATTGGCTTTTTCTGTGGATTTGCAGAGAGGGGGACAGATGTGTAATGTCTATCCCGTAAACGCCGGATTGCTCAGTAAGATAATCCCCCTCTCTGAGCATCAGGCCAGGGGGTCAGCCGGAGGCACGGCGTCCGGCTGTGCCACCCCCGCTCCTCGAGGGATCTCCCCACTACGGCAGGTCGGTCCCTATGCGGACCAAAGGTGCTGCACGGGGGAGGACAGGGAAAGCGCTGCCGTGGTGCCCCTCTGGCATGTCAGGGACATGGGCAGCGCTCGGTGGGGCCGAGCGGGGACCCCGGGGATGCTCCTGCTGCCGGAGCGGGGACCTGGGGCTGCCCTGCGCTCAGGGATGGCTCACGGCGATGGGGAGGGAGCAGGAAAGGCTTTGAGATAGAAGAGATGTGGGGTCACGCAATGGGTGGGTCTGGGAACCTCCATCTTCCAGTGAGCTGCAGGCACCGCTGGGATCCAGCGGGAATAGCCATTTAGATCCATAATAATTTGCTATTTATTTCCCCTGATCTTGGGTGTGTAACGCAGTACGTCTGCGCTGTCCTACACCCGCCGTGTCCCACGGGGAGTGGAAGCGCCGCCATCTCCCCCTGCCCCAGGGCATGCCGCCGGGTCAATTTTGGCCGCCGCACTCAGCGGTTACGGGATCTGCTTTTTGGCTCATGGGGGGCAGCAGGAGCTGCGCCGGCCCCAAAAAAGCTCTGCAGGGAGACAGATCGCTCGAGCCTTTGCCACGCGCGGAGGACAGGGCGCAGCGGGTCCGGGCGCCGGCGGAGCGGGACACCAGGGCAGGGGACTCGCCGGCACCCGCGCTGTGCCCGGGAAAGGGTGCTGTGGCGGGGGTGGAGGAGGGGAGCCGGGAAAAGCCTGCTGGAGCTGGCGCCGGGATCCCTTCCCTCCAAAGGCAGGTGGGGAAAATGGCCACAGCGCGGCCGGGGACAACGGGCGGTTGTCACATGCGGAGCCGTGTGTGCCGCTGCGGTGGGAGAGCGGCCGCAGCTCTGCACCGAGGCCGTTGCTGCATTGTTCCGGCGGCTTTTAGACAATAAATCATTGTGCACTGGTTTTCCTCTCTCAGTTCCTCCTTCCCCCAAGCACAGGGCGGCCCCGGGACCTCTGCGCTCCCCACCGCGGGCGATGAGCTCATCTGGGCAAATACCTGCGTGCCAATATTTTTTTTTTTTTTTTAAGGAGGGGGGGAAAAAAAAAAGTTATTTCCTTCCTTCTTTCTCAGCTGGGTAACTTCCGTCCTTGCCCCCGCGCGGGAGCCCCACAGCAGTGGCCTCCGCCGGCACGGCCACAGCTCACGCTCAGCCCCGACCAAAGGCAAGAGCTGACCTCCCGCTCCCCGCGTCCCCTCTGTTTGGGCGCTTTCAGCTTTCCCGGAGGCAGGAGGAGGATTTCTCCCACAACTCAATCTCGGGCACCGCCTGGCGTGAGGAAACGGAGCCGTCCCCGAGAGCCGCTGCCAGCCAGCGGCCAACGGGGAGGGATTTTGGGGACTGCTTTATGGTTTCTGTATCACCCTGATGCTCAGCATCACCAGGCACCAGCTACAGCTCCCTTTCGTAAGGTGTCGTTGATATGCGTCTATATCCTTAATGGATATTTGTATATACGTTTATATATTGTATATAAATATATCTTTTTATATATTTTTATATATATCAATGAAATAGGAAGCTCATACCCCAGTAAGCCAGTACCTGAGGCTGAGCCANACGGCCACCGACTCCTAGCTGTTTAAAACACCGCAAGTTGGAACCTGCCCGTCTCCTCCCAGCTTCGGTGGCACCGGTGAGCCCTATTGTGCCTGAGCTNAGAGATGCAAGGGTGAGGGGGAGGATGGGGTTCCGGTGAGATGGGAGATGGGGAGCCGCTGCGGCTGCAGAAGAGCGTGTAATAGCGTCATGGAATAGCGTTGGGAGGAAGAGGAGGGAAGAAGAGGAAGGTGGTTGTGCTGTATTGGCGAAAGTGGTGAGATCCTGTCACGGAGAGGGCAGCAGAAGAGGAAGGNAAAGCCAAGGGGTCGGTGAGGTTTGGGGAGCCGGGGGAGCCCTGGCAGGGAGATGGCTGGAGCGAAGGGAGAAACGAGCCCGGGTGGAGGAGAGCTGGGGTGGAAGAAAACCTCTGGTGGTCATCAGAGGGGGGACTAGAAGAAATGGAGAGACCTCAGGGAGGAGCAGTTTGCAGCCCCCGCTTTCGGCTGGTGTCCAACACGGCCACGCTCAGCCCGCCCGACCCTCTCCATCCAACCCCTGTCCCTGACTCTGCCGTTGTTGCTCTGCAGCTCGGGACGGTGAAAATGGCTGATGGCACAGAGGACCCCGCCGTGTTCACCTCCGCTTCTCTGCCCTCCGACCCACGCCTGCTGGCTACGGTCACCAACGCTTACCTGGGCACCCGCGTGTACCGGGACATCCTCCACGTCAACGGCGTCTACAACGGGGCGGTGGGAGACACGCACCGTGCCGACGTCCCCAGCCCCGTCAACGTCAGGATGGCGGCGCCGGGTGCAGACAACCTGGCTGAGACCTTCACCTTGAACACCCGGACGGGTAAACAGCAGAGCTCGGGCGGGGATCTCCCTGTCCTGCGGCCTCCTGTCAGATCTTCATCTCAGGCACACATCGCTCTTTCCCTCTAACTGCTGGTGACCCTCTTCTAGAAGTTAAAAGTCTCTTTACCTGTGTTGCCTCTTCCACAAGGTTGCATCTTTCTTCTCCCCATTCTCCATCCATCTGTGGGGTGTTGTTCTTCTGAAGTTGTGTTGGAGAGAGTGGAAAACTCCCCTTTCTTGTGAGAATAAGAGCGCTTTTCAGACTGTATCTCCACCCGCGCTGAGCCAGGCTCGGCAAACACTGGTTAATCCTGAAGCCCGTTAAAAGGTTTTATAGCACAAACCATTCCTCAGGGGCTTGGCCAGATTCAGTGTTAACGGTGTTGTGCGGTCAAAAGCTGCGTTTGGATCTGGACCTGGGAAAGGCGGTTCCTTTGCCAGTAGGGACCAGTAGATAGGGCAGAAATGGGAGTCCGGGGTAGAGCATCAGGACCTGATGGTTCTAAAGGTTGGTGGCTCTCCCTGTGCTTACAGGAACCTTCAGCCACGTGCTTCAGTCAACCGACTACACAGCCACCCATCAGATCTACGCTCACCATTCCCTTGTCCACTTGATGGCCTTCAGCATCACCATCCGGCGCTCCGCTCGCACCACCCAACCCGTCACGGTGCAGCTCCACCCTCCTTTTGTGCCGAAGAGCCAGGACTTGGACCTGAACCGAGGGCCAGACTTCCAGGGAGCACAGTGAGTTTGGGTGGCAGAGGGACCTTGCCCCAGCCATGTCCTTCGGGGGCTGTCGCACGCTGTCCTGCTCACCGGTAGGAAATAAATTGCAAAAATAAGGCCAGAGCTAGACCGGAATGGTGAGTGGCATGGAGGCTTGCGCAAATCTGCTTCTTCCCGGCAGGTATATAGAAACCCCAAAATTAAGTACAGAAACACTTTTATTAGTTGCCACTCCAGAATTATTACTTACAGTGACACATAAAAGAGCAACGAAGGCCACAGGGACTAGATGTGATCACAGAGAAGTGTGTTTGGGGAAGACAGTGAGTTGGGAGGAGATGACCTCTAAGAATGTCTTGTTGGCATTGCAGACGAGTCGTAACGAATTTCAGTCTCCTGCGCTTCGGGGTGGGACAGCAGCTGAGCTGGAGCGTGGGGACAAGGGAGCTTCCATCCTGGGTGGGAACGGGAGCCCGGTACCCAGCTGCTGGGGGAGGTCCCCTCTGCGTGGGTGGACACGTGTGGAGTCCCACCTGCTCTGCTCTCCCTTTCCCCATTGCTCACTGTCTCCCCCAGCTACGTCTACGGGAAGACGCTGGTCCCCGAGGTGGAGGGGGGACCCCGTCCCACAGTCCACATGCTCTGGACCCCTGTGCCACAAGCCTTGACGCTGCGCGGGGAGGAGCGGGAGCGATGCTGGGAGTTCCTGACGGCTGTGGCCGAGAGCGAAGAGGAGGTGAAGAGGAGCTACAGCGAAGGGATGACCCTCATGGCTGTGGGGTCCCTGCACTCCTCCCACACCTGCGCGTGGGCCGGGCTGTGGCGGGGATGCTGCATAGACCTGGATGGACCTCTGCCTTTGAGACAGGCCCTGTACGGGTGCCTCTATTACCTGCTGAGTGCCATCCCACCCCAGGGGAACCCGGGCTTCCTCTTCCACGGCATCAGTCCTGGTGGCTTGTCCAACGGCACTCGAGGCGAGGACTACTGGGGACACGTCTTCTGGGACCAGGTGGGTGGAAGCCATGCTAGCTGAGAATGGGGTGGTCTTCACGGCGTGGAGAAGACTCAGCAGGAGGCTGCTGGGTGTCCCCCTCCTCACCCCCAGGTCAGGGGGCACCTTGGCACCAGCCGCTCGTCAGAGAGCGTCCTCCTGCTCCTTTCCTGCCAGCTACCCAGACCCAGCTCGATCCCTGGAGTTACTCATCTGGGTTGTCCTCTAGCTCAAAAGCAAGTTGCCAAAGCCGAAGGTAGACGCCTGGGGCCGCTGCGTAGCCAGTGGGGGCGAGGGGCAGGAGGGACCCCACCGCAGGGCGGCCCCGTCCCCCAGCCGAGGTGCGGGGCTGGGAGAGTTCAGGTTGCTGGCCCAAGGGACCTTCAGCGACTAGCTGAGAGCACGGCCACCGACTCCTAGCTGTTTAAAACAACGCAAGTTGGAACCTGCCCGTCTCGTCCCAGCTTCGGTGGCACCGGTGAGCCCTGTTGTGCCTGAGCCGTTGCAAAACCAGAAGTGTTTTCTGTGATGGGCACGTGCAGCTTTTAGACGTAGGTTTGGTGTGCGCCTAGCGAGCGGNAGAAGTTAAAAGTCTCTTTACCTGTGTTGCCTCTTCCACAAGGTTGCATCTTTCTTCTCCCCATTCTCCATCCATCTGTGGGGTGTTGTTCTTCTGAAGTTGTGTTGGAGCGAGTGGAAAACTCCCCTTTCTTGTGAGAATAAGAGCGCTTTTCAGACTGTATCTCCACCCGCGCTGAGCCAGGCTCGGCAAACACTGGTTAATCCTGAAGCCCGTTAAAAGGTTTTATAGCACAAACCATTCCTCAGGGGCTTGGCCAGATTCAGTGTTAACGGTGTTGTGCGGTCAAAAGCTGCGTTTGGATCTGGACCTGGGAAAGGCGGTTCCTTTGCCAGTAGGGACCAGTAGATAGGGCAGAAATGGGAGTCCGGGGTAGAACATCAGGACCTGATGGTTCTAAAGGTTGGTGGCTCTCGCTGTGCTTATAGGAACCTTCAGCCACGTGCTTCAGTCAACCGACTACACAGCCACCCATCAGATCTACGCTCACCATTCCCTTGTCCACTTGATGGCCTTCAGCATCACCATCCGGCGCTCCGCTCGCACCACCCAACCCGTCACGGTGCAGCTCCACACTCCTTTTGTGCCGAAGAGCCAGGACTTGGACCTGAACCGAGGGCCAGACTTCCAGGGAGCACAGTGAGTTTGGGTGGCAGAGGGACCTTGCCCCAACCACGTCTTTCGGGGGCTGTTGCACGCTGTCCTGCTCACCGGTAGGAAATAAATTGCAAAGTAAGGCCAGAGCTAGACCAGAATGGTGAGTGGCATGGAGGCTTGTGCAAATCTGCTTCTTCCCGGCAGGTATATAGAAACCCCAAAATTAAGTACAGAAACACTTTTATTAGTTGCCACTCCAGAATTATTACTTACAGTGACACATAAAAGAGCAACGAAGGCCACAGGGACTAGATGTGATCACAGAGAAGTGTGTTTGGGGAAGACAGTGAGTTGGGAGGAGATGACCTCTAAGAATGTCTTGTTGGCATTGCGGACGAGTCGTAACGAATTTCAGTCTCCCACGCTTCAGGGTGGGACAGCAGCTGAGCTGGAGCGTGGGGACAAGGGAGCTTCCATCCTGGGTGGGAACGGGAGCCCGGTACCCAGCTGCTGGGGGAGGTCCCCTCTGCGTGGGTGGACACGTGTGGAGTCCCACCTGCTCTGCTCTCCCTTTCCCCATTGCTCACTGTCTCCCCCAGCTACGTCTACGGGAAGACGCTGGTCCCCGAGGTGGAGGGGGGACCCCGTCCCACAGTCCACATGCTCTGGACCCCCGTGCCACAAGCCTTGACGCTGCGCGGGGAGGAGCGGGAGCGATGCTGGGAGTTCCTGACGGCTGTGGCCGAGAGCGAAGAGGAGGTGAAGAGGAGCTACAGTGAAGGGATGACCCTCATGGCTGCGGGGTCCCTGCACTCCTCCCACACCCGCGCGTGGGCCAGGCTGTGGCGGGGATGCTGCATAGACCTGGATGGACCTCTGCCTTTGAGACAGGCCCTGTACGGGTGCCTCTATTACCTGCTGAGTGCCATCCCACCCCAGGGGAACCCGGGCTTCCTCTTCCACGGCATCAGTCCTGGTGGCTTGTCCAACGGCACTCGAGGCGAGGACTACTGGGGACACGTCTTCTGGGACCAGGTGGGTGGAAGCCATGCTAGCTGAGAATGGGGTGGTCTTCACGGCGTGGAGAAGACTCAGCAGGAGGCTGCTGGGAGTCCCCCTCCTCACCCCCAGGTCAGGGGGCACCTTGGCACCAGCTGCTCATTGGAGAGCATCCTCCTGCTCCTTTCCTGCCAGCTACCCAGACCCAGCTCGATCCCTGGAGTTACTCATCTGGGTTGTCCTCTAGCTCAAAAGCAAGTTGCCAAAGCCGAAGGTAGACGCCTGGGGCCGCTGCGTAGCCAGTGGGGGCGAGGGGCAGGAGGGACCCCACCGCAGGGCGGCCCCGTCCCCCAGCCGAGGTGTGGGGCTGGGAGAGTTCAGGTTGCTGGCCCAAGGGACCTTCAGCGACTAGCTGAGAGCACGGCCACCGACTCCTAGCTGTTTAAAACAACGCAAGTTGGAACCTGCCCGTCTCGTCCCAGCTTCGGTGGCACCGGTGAGCCCTGTTGTGCCTGAGCCGTTGCAAAACCAGAAGTGTTTTCTGTGATGGGCACGTGCAGCTTTTAGACGTAGGTTTGGTGTGCGCCTAGCGAGCGGCTGGGCTGGGTGGCTTTGCCCCAGCCAGAGGTGCAGATCTGCTCTGGGAGCAGCCACGCCGAACAGCCGCGCAGCTCCGCAGGGGAACGACCATCGCGTGGCGTGAGCAGGAGACGCTGCTGGATGGTGTTGAGGGTCCTGTGCTGAACCCAGCCTGGCCTCTCAGCGGGAAAGGGCTTTCTCGGTCCTGTGGGCCTCGTGTGCTTTCTTCCTGGTGATGTGTCTGGTTTTGACCTTCCCCGGAGCCTCTGGCTTTGGAGAACTCCTGCCTCCCTTCTCTTGCGTGATGGGAGGTCCTGCTGAGAGCATCCTAGTGAGATACCAGGTGGGACACTAGCAGAGAGTAGCAGGTATGGGCAGAAACAGTCCCTCGTGGACTTATCCCTTTTAATGAGCCCACGGGACAGCACCTTTAAGTCGTAGCAAAATCACAGTCAGAGCATTCGGGATGGGGGCGGACTTGAAGGGTGAAACTGGTGGGAGCATTTGGGTGCCCCACCTGCCAATCCCACCACCTTGCCTTCCTTTTGGATGTTTTCAGGACACCTGGATGTTCCCGAACATTCTGCTGTTTTATCCCGAAGCTGCCCGAGCCATCCTGGAGTACCGGATTCGCACGCTGGAAGGAGCCTTACGCAACGCGCAGGAGCAAGGCTACAAGGTGGGGACCGAGATGTTGGGCTGAGGGCAATGCAACCCAGCTGCTGTCACCCAGGAGGACATCTGGGCTTTGCTCTTCCTCGCTGGCTCTAGCTTTAGCCAGGGGCTGTGCGCAGAGGGCATTGCCCGCAGGTGGTGGACCGGGGAGAGAGAACATCTCAAGATGTTGCGCTCAGCTGCCTCGTGGATGTCTTCTCCTGGCAGGGTG
The DNA here is from genome assembly GCA_008711295.1 of Anarhynchus alexandrinus. Classification (NCBI taxonomy): domain Eukaryota; kingdom Metazoa; phylum Chordata; class Aves; order Charadriiformes; family Charadriidae; genus Anarhynchus; species Anarhynchus alexandrinus. Next base: position 43,895 of record VUYV01000829.1, on the reverse strand, counting down.
CTAAGTTCCCGTGGGAGAGTGCAGCCACTGGCCGGGAAGTCTGCCCTGAGGACATCTATGGAGCCCAAGAAATCCATGTCACTGGGGACGTTTTGATGGCCTTTGAGCAGTACTATTGCACCACGCAGGTAAAGGGAGCGTGTGCCACCTGGATGGCCCGGTGGCAAGGCCCGCAGGGCATCTGGTGACTGTCACTGTCCCTTCCCAGAGAAACTCTGCTGTTGTCTGCTCCTGTCAGAATTGCTGGTGGCACCTCGGGGTCCCTGCTCCAGCCCTGCCTCTTCTGTCCTTGCTCCTCGTGGGCGGCTCTGCATCCTGTTGGCTCAATCCAGGCCAGTTTTCTGACCTTTTCTCCTGCTACATCCATCTCCTCAGAGCTCCTGTCCTCCTGCTGAGTTTGGGTCTGGTCGGCTCTCCCTCATGTCCCTGTTTCTCTCTGGCTTTGGCTCCCTCCAGGACCAGAAGCTGTTCGGGGAGGAGGGAGGCTGGGAGCTGGTGTGCGCCGTGGCTCAGTACTGGTGCAGCAGGATGGTGTGGAGCGAGGAGGAGCAGTGCTACCACATCAAAGGTACTTCTGCGACTGCCAGACCTGTTTGGAGGGAAGGGGTTTCCCCGCAGAGGCTCGGAGCCCCTCCAGCCAGACCTGGACAGGAGCGCTTCCGGACTCCCGCCCTCCGGAATAGCTCACAGATAACGTTTGTGTCCGTGCAAACACGGGACAAGAGGCTCCGCTCTCTGCCAGTGCCACAGTATCGGTTGTTTTTTTCTCTCAGCCCCTTTGCCACTCATGGGACACCTCTAAATGTCTCCCTCCACGGTGGCACAGGCTGATGCCGCACACGTGGATGCCTTCAGATGTGCTGCTGTGACGGGTGGCACTCAGAAAACAGAGTGCGAGGGCTTTGGAGAGGAAGGACTTTTCTAAGTCTTCTCTAAGAGACCCGAGTTCAAGTGCCCCAGGAGCCTGCAGGAGCTTAACCCCTTGAAGGACACCTGGTGCTGTTGGTGCCGAACGAGTACAGCCGCTGATATGTCTGGCGGGACAACGGGCGTCTCCGCAGGCAGCAATCCTGCTGAAGCACGTTCTGATAACGAGCGCGAGTTACCGCTGATGGGCTGCTGCTGAAAGGGGACACTGAGGAAGAAAAGGCGAAGTGAAGGAGGGGTGTTTGTGGGAGGAGGGTCTGGAGGAGGAGGCTGGGCGAGAGCAAAGGGGTCTCGAAGCAAGCAGGGTGATCTGAGCTAGAAGAGCCCCTGAGGTTGGGTCGTGGCAGGTTGGTGCGAGGATCCTCGGAGACACCCCCGGTGCTCCTAAAGGAGTCACGTGTTTAAATGTCTATTTTCAAGTTTCTCTTGGGGAGATGGCCATCTCTCCTCCTGGGGACAATCTGCACCAAAGCAGCAAAGGGAGGAGCTGAGCTTGTAGCTAGGGAAAGGTTTAATGACTTGATCAGCTTGATTGAACGACTTGAAAGAATTAATGACTTGAAGGTCACCTTGCCCGCAAAGCGAGGGAGGTGCCCTCAGGTTAAGGTATCTGCTGCCCATTGGCCAAAGCTGTAAGCCAGGTTGTTTCTCCCTCACAAGAAGCACCACTTGTGTTCTCCTCTGCTGAGTGTTGCTCCGAGATTGCTGTGGGATCCTGCCAGAAGCAGAGAGGCAACACCTCTCCGCGTGGTCAGGCATCGCTGCAGCCGGAGGGGTTCCCTTTCTCGTGCCACTTCCCCGAGGAGGGGCGCAAAGCCACGCCAAACCCGGGGTGGGCTGCGGTGTGAAGTGTCCCCTTCCTCTTCCTCCAGGTGTCATGCCCCCCGATGAGCATCACCACCAGGTTGATAACTCCGTTTACACCAACGCCGTGGCCCAGCGGAGGTAACGCGCGTGCCTTGTTGCGGCACCGGCCCATCGCTCTTCTCTTCTGCCCGGCACGATCTGGCGGGGGTAGGAGGCAGCAGGGGTCCCGCATGGGGTACACCTTTCCGCTCGCCACACACCTCTGCCCGAGCTCTCCTCTGCCCGAGCTCTCCTCTGCCCGCCTCTACAGCCAGCGCAAAGAAGCAGGTGGTCCCACGGCGGCTGATCTGACCTGCTTCGGGCGTCCACGTGGGGCTGAGGGGGATTTCACTTCGCAGGAGGGTTTCTCTCCCTGCGGTTTGTGAGATGTCAGTACAATTAGCCAGCTGGAGGCATCTAAAGCAAGAGGAACCGACTCCCACCGCCAGCAATGAAAGCTGCTACCCCAAGCTTAAACTTTGACCCACGTTCTTTCAGAACAGCTGTTTCTTTGCAGTTATGGCTCAATTAGTTCTTTCTGTTCCCTTTCTTCTCTTCCCCTCTCTGAGGGGGTCACGGGCACCTTTTGCCTGACATGGAGCATTGTTCCTCGCCTCTTTTCAGCTTAAATTTTGCAGCTGACATTGCTCGCGACTTCTTGATCCCAGTGCCAGAGGAGTGGGTGGACTGTGCCAAGAAAGTCAAAGTGCCCTTTGATGCAGAGAAGAAATATCATCCCGAGTACGATTGTTACAGCCCAGGTGAGCGGAGAGGCAGCAGCAGACCTTTGAGTTGGCCACTGTTCGTTCTTTGTAAGCCCGCAAGTGGTGGGGACTCTGACTGGTTCAAAGACGGGAACTCAATGGTTGGCTGAAGTAAAAACCCGTGGCGTTGCTCTCCAAGTGCAGCATTTGGGTTGCAGGGGCGGAGAGCCTGGCTCGGAGAGGTCTTTTTTTGCCTCTTGGTGGATTGTTTCTCATTAGTGGGCTCATAAAATTAGGAAGTTTGGGAACACAGAGAGTAGGAAGAGGCTTTCAGTACTGGGTTGCAGATGACGTGTCAGCGATGGGTTCATAGCAAACAGCTAGGTCTACCTTTCAAGGTCAAGTGCCATGCGTTGCCCTTCCAGCAACCCCTGGCGCTCTGGAGGTGAAGGGGCTGGTTCTGGTGGAAATGCACACCCAGTTCAGTGTCCCCTTTCTCACAGTTAGGGGCAGGGTGCGCGGGATCGTGGGAGCTATTCCTTTGCACCTGAAGTTTAGGTGACACCCGTGTTGGGGCTGTGCCGGCGTCCTGCCTCGACAAACCGTAGGCTGCCGTTCTGGTGTGCCTTTAGCAAAGCAGCGATGAGTTGTCCTGCCTGCAATTCTGCTGCCTTGCCCTGTCCGTGTGGTGTTTGTTGGTCTAAGTTTATGATTCCGTGTGAGTCAGGTTTGTCCCCAGTATGAGTAAATAGACAATCAGTCTTCCAGTTATTCCCAGCTGGCGTACGTGGGCTGCCTGACTGCCTTCCCCAGGTGAGCCCGTGAAACAAGCCGATGTCGTCTTGCTTGGGTTCCCGCTGATGCACCCCATGAGCCCTGAAGTCCGGAGGAACGACCTGGAGATGTACGAACCCGTCACTGAGCTGGATGGGCCAGCCATGACCTGGGTAAGGAGAGGGGCAGAGCCTGAGGTGGGACTCACCCGCGGGGTGGTTGTTCCCATCTGAGTTAGTCACTGCCAACCCCATCAACGGGCACGATTTGTCAGAGCTACTTTGAGGGGACGGGGACAGTTAGCGCCGAGCTAGAGACGTGGGCTGGTGATGTCCACACTGGGTCGGAAGGGTGACAGTTGTGGTATCGGTCTGAAGGTTTTGCCGCATTGTCACCCCCGGGGGAGACGGCAGCTGGTGCAAGGAGGGTTTTCTCTCCCGCAGAGCATGTTCGCAGTGGGCTGGCTGGAGCTAAAGGAGGTGCGGAGAGCCCAGAGCCAACTGAACAAGTGTTTCAGCAACATCACGGAGCCCTTCAAGGTTAGCTGTGCGGCCTGGCTGCTTCCCCGCGACAAACGCCTCTTGTTTCTGTCTTGCCTGTTGCCAAGTAGGTCCCATCACGCTGAGGGACATCCCTTGGCCTGGAGCCTATGCTGACTGTACTCGTGGTCACTAGGTTATTGAGTTATGGTCGTATTGAGCTAGGCAGTTGCGCACTCTGTCTCTTCTCTGCGTGCTCCCAAAGGGCGGTACGGAGGCGTCTGCTTCCTACCAAGCAGTACAAAGCCACAGGTGAGGGTCATGCTCACCCCGGGCTTCCTCCTGCCTGCCGGGGATGGGGAAGGGAATGGAGATGGTGGTACTTAGAGACCCATCAGAGCCCATCCACCGCCTCATGCCAGCATGGGCAGCAGGGCACGGTCGTTGCAACAGCCGGGATATGTGACGGTGGCGATGATAAACATATTCAAACCCACGTAACTGTACAAAGAGTCCCAATGCAGCTGTTGAGTCATTTCTCTCTCTTGCTGGAGCAGATCTGGGTGGAGAACTCAGATGGGTCAGGAGCTGTGAACTTCTTGACAGGGATGGGTGGATTCTTGCAAGCCGTCCTCTTTGGCTACACAGGGTTCAGGTGAGGCCTGTGTTATGTCTCGTTTCATTTCTAAGCAACTACATGTCACTTGAAACTTTACTGTTTAGCTGAAGCAACGTGTTTTTACCCACGAAAAGGAAAGGAACTTGCAGCACCCAGAACATCCTCCAGAGCTCCCGTCAGGTAACGAACAAACAGGAACATTAACAATCCCAGGTGAAGTGTGGATACTGGGGACAGTTAGCCATCGGTGGGAAAGAGGGTGGAGTTTCCAGAAGTGGGAAGCTTGGGTGCATTTTTCCTCCAGCTAAGTCAGTGTTGGAAGTGGTTGGCTTCAAAAGGAGTCAAAGCTGGGCCAGCACTGAGCTCTTCGACACTAGTTGACACCTTCAGGGAGGAGGGACATCTCTGTATCTGAGGGATACAGAGAGGTAGACATATGAGGGACATCTGTGATCTCAGGATTGTGGGTAGCCTGTATCATTTTGGTGTCTGTGTATCAGACACATCCAGACCTGCCCACTCCACTGGTGGTTGTAGCTTTGGTTTCTTCACTAGGTGTGGATGAAGCTTAGAGACTATGATCCACCAATTACATTGGCGTTCTGGTTAACTAATTGAAGAGACAGTCCATACAATCGCCTTGCAGGCAAATACAAGACTGCTTCTTATTACACAGCGCGTGCTTTGGTCTTTCTAAGGGGACTTTCGTAACTGGAGACCCCAGTCCTTGACCACCACGCTCAGCTGCCGTAGGCCTATTCCCACTTTAAGCACTGGAAACAGATTTGGAACAGGTAAGAGACCCTCTGCAGGTCACTCGCTGAGTTAGTTGCACGTTTGGGAAGCTACATGTCATTCCCTAAGTTTGCCCTCAGGCTTAGCTATAACACCCCATCTCCTTTGGATGTGGCATGGAAAGACGTCCTGCAGCCCCTCTGAAGCCCTCTGCCATCTGCGCACACGTGGCTCTGCGAGCCACCGTGGTGGGAAGCGCTCAGCTGGCATCGCCACAGCCTTCAAATGTCTTAGAAAAAACATTAAGCTGTTCATATAATTTCAAAGCTGTGTCTCGTATCCAAAGCAGCCTGGTGGTTTCAACCCTGAAGCAACGGTCTCTCGAGCGTATTCTTAGCTTAATTGAGGATGGATCAAGCTGACGCGCCTTTTGATTTTCAGCAAACTCTTCTAGCACTAACTATGTGTTTTTACGCTGTGTGTGTGGCCAGAAACTGCTGAGAAACCCACCAGTTTCTTGGTGGAGCTGGGTGTGAGCTACCGTGTTCCCAGCTGAAAACCGTAATCTCAGGTTTTGTGAAGCTCGAAGGTCTTCAGATGCTGTGTGTGTGTCAGGTTGGGCCCCTCTCGGCACAGGCTCAAGCCACAGGCTCTGGGGCTCCAGCCAGATTTCCTCAGATGTTGAGGTGACATTTTTGTGGCCCTCGAGGTCGGGCTCTTGCCTTGCCCGTTGTGAGCCACGGGCCCCGGCGAGCGCGGTGGCCTGCCACTGGGGCTCTCCAGTCTCTTGAGCCTCTCTTGAGCCCTCTCCAGCCCGTTGAGCCCTCTCAACAGAGCGGAGGTGATGGTCAAGAGTTCTTATGTGTCAAGATTTGAGTAGGAGATAACAGTGACACTTGTATTTTTTTCATCCAAAGCCAAAACACACAAACGGGCGCTGTTCGACTTTTGGTAAGGGCTCGGAGAAGGGATTCAAGCTGTTTGCTTGATTTTTGTCTTTCGGTGAAGGACCACAGATAGCGGTGCTGAGTTTAAAGCCCTTCGAACCGGGGGGGAGTGGGAGCTGATGTGGGTTTCTGGAGGTCACCTCGCTGACCCGCTTGGGTCACAGCCCGGAGGGAAAGTGAAAACCAAGCTGTGCCGACGCACCTTGGTTGAGATGGCAGATTTCAGGGGAGAGGGGTGGTGCTAGTGCTCAGGCACCTCTTGTGATTTAATTGAGCAGCACTTCCAGGAGCATCTCCACCAGGTGTGAGGTGAGCTCCCACCGCCTCCTCACCAGCACTGTATAGCTTTCAAGGCTATGGTGGGCGAGAACAGATGCTTGCTGATAGGTGTTTTGGCCGAAGCTGAACTTGCATCCTAAAAATCCCAGCTACGGCCATCTCCTGAGCTCCTCACATGGCGGGAGTTTAGTTCCAGCACATGGAAGCCGGCGCCCGTAGGTTCATGTGACCAGATTCCAACGGCAATCCCCGCCTGGTGTCCGTGGCCACCTCCGCTCGTTCCTGCGCCCCGTTCCCCTCCCCTTCTCCGAGCGGGGCATTCCCCGGGTTTTGCCAGCACAGCGGCTGCTGGAGCTGCACCGGAGCGGGGAACTCAGATGCCTTGGAAGGAACAAAAAAGCTTTTTCTCTTATTTTTTATTAACCCCCCCCTAAAAACAGCACCAAGGCAACCTAATGGAAACGGCAGAGCCCAGCTGAGGAGCTGGAAGGGGAACAGGAACGCCGGGCTGTGAAATCACAGCCCGAGTAGCTCCTCAGCAGGTGCTTCATCGGCGTGTTCGGGATTTGCCTGGAGATCCTTGGGAGATACCAAGGACTCTTTCTGCCCACGGATGCGCGGAGTAAGGGGAGAGGCCTCTGGGGTGGCCGAGGCTGTGCCGCCCCCGCAGAGCTGCTTTGTTTTGGGGCCACCCTTTGCCCCCACCACCGACCTGCTCCCACCTTTCCAGGATCACGAAGGCCGGCCTCCGCTTCGACCCTGCCGTTCCCGATGACATCCACAGGGTGAAAGTCACCGGCGTCTCCTACTTCGGCAACAAACTGAAGTTCACCATCACCAAAGGAGAGATCAGGATCAAAGTGACCGAGTCCCCCCGGGACCCTCCGGCGTCTCCCCTGGAAGCTGTGCTGGAGGCGTCGGGGCAGCGGTTTCCCCTGCGAGGAGGTACCGGTGTCACCGCCTGTGCCCGCTGCCTAAAGTACAGACGATTTTGGGAAAAAAAAACATTCCCGTATATCTCATGCAGGTTGGTTCTTGTTGTAGGGCAGAGCGTCTCTTTCCCCACGGCAGCCGGCTGGATTCGGAGGTCGCCCGCCGAGACGCGTTAGACCTCGGCTGATCTGGGTTTTACCCGCCGAAGCGGCAGAAAGAAGTTGCAGAGCGGCTGTCGGCAGAGGGGGAAGGTAACGGTGGGGGTCCCGGGCTGTGCCATAAACACTTTGCCCCCACGGGACTGTGTGCGCTGTCTGTCTGTGTGGCCCCGCAGGGGGGGGGTGGGCACGGGGGTCTCCCCATGGCACGGGGGTGGCAGCAGCTCCCCGAGTGACCCTGAGCATCCTTGGCTGTGCCGGGGGGCACTGAGCCCCCCGACTCCCGTTCCCGTGCCTTCAACATCCCTCGCTTAGCAGAGGAGTTGAAATCAAGCCCGAAAACAACTGTTTTACATGAGTTTTCCAAACACCCGTGACTTGTTTACACTCTGAACATCTGCATCTGTAAGGATGCCCCCAGCCCATAAATCGGGTTTAGCCCAGCCCGGCCGTGCGCTGGCTCCCGGCTCCTCCAGCGCATCCCGGCGCGGTCCTCGCCGTCTCCCGGGGGGACTGGAGGGGCTGCGGAGGTTCTGCCGCCACGGCTTCGCCACGTCGCTCCTGCCCGCCAGCGAGTAAGTCACGGAGGATCCCTCGGCCGCAGCGGCTTCTGGGGTTTCCCTACGCCGAGCAGGCGGGACCCCCCAACGCCGCGGACCCCCGGAACGCCAGACCCTGCCAAGGCCGCATGGACGCAAGCAGGGCTGGAGCCGAGCGTTGTTTTGGCACTGATATGAGTCACAAAGCACTCAGCCAAAAGCGTTTTATCCCCGTTTGGGGCAGCGCGCAGCTCTTTTTCTTTCGAGTTATTTGGCGTATAACGCCCTTATCGCTTTTTTAACCCCTCATCTACATTACCATCTCTCTTGGCGAGCAGCGTTGGAGGTAAAGCCCGCGTAACTTGACGTTCGGAGGGCTATAGGAAGCCCAGGCGTCGCTTATCGTTAACGTTATGTCCGATGATGACAAGTGTGGTGTTTTTCTGGGCTCTGAGCAGAGCTCTCTTCGGGGCGAGCGCAGATGTGCGGCACGTTTGCTGAAGGCGTTTCCAGTGTCCCAGAAAGCCCCGAGGGAGAGGAGGGGAACGGCCATGCGGGTGTACGGGTGCAAACGGGGAGGGGGGGGGTGTGATACCCCCAACACCCCCTCTGCCCCTGGCGGCACCCTCCCCTCCGGCACCCCCTTCCCGGGGGCGGCTTTGGTGCCCCCTTTCCCAGCCGCGGGTCAGGGCGAGGGGGTGGCGGCGGCGTTCCCTGCCCCTCTCCAAACCACCCCCGGGAATCTCGGCCGAGTCCCGCGGAGTTTATAAAAAGCCCTGCGGCCGCTCCCCGCGCGCGGCAGCATGTGGGAACGCTTAGGGAGGGAGGCAAAGCGGCTCCCCCGCCTTATAATTACCCTGGCTCTCCGTCAGGCCTCGTCTAAAGTCACCCAACCCCTAATTAGCGGCAGTTCTCGGCAGCAGGGCAGGACAAAGGGACCCCTCCGTCCCCTCGCCCCCCCCATGACAGCCCCGTGGGCTGCAGCCGGATTCGGCTTTGGGGGGGCTGGGGGTAAAGCCCGGCTCTACGCCAGGGCTCAGGTGGCACTGAAAGGGGTGTCAGTGTGTGTCGTCGTCCATTCCGCCCCACAAAAGGGATCCTGTTAGTCCAGCTACCAAAATGAGCCAGCTCTAACCCGGGGAGGGCAATGGGGGGGTAGCGCAGAGCAGTGGGGTTGCATCCCGTGCTTATCCCCCTCTGTCCTCACCCAGGGACCTGCCGGGGGACTTCTGCTTTCCTGCAGCGAGTTTGCAGGTCTCAGCCTCCCCGTGGAGGGGGTGACATCTCATCTGCTTGAGGGTGTCCCCATGGGGCCACGAAACTTCTCTGCTTCTTCCCCCTCCCCAGTCACGGGTGAGGCCCTGATGGGTTTTAGGGTGGTGGCTCTAAGGGTCACGGGGATCGTTCCTTCTCCTGGCCGCGAAGAGCACGTTCAGAGCAAAAAAAGCCATATTTACATCGTCCCTTTAGCACCCCCCCTGCTCTACACACACGCACACGCAGAAGACTCGCAATGTGTGAAATGATTTAATGATTTAAATAGTGATCACCGGGGCTGGAGGGATGCTGTGCTCCACACAGGATAAAGGGAGTTAAAAAAACCCCCACCCAAACAAGGTAACCAAAACTAATCGAGCTGCCCCAAGAAGCATGGCCGGGAGCTGGGGCTGGGGGTGCTGGACCTGTCAGGGAGGGCGAGGGGAGACGCGGAGGTGTGGGCTGTCCCCCCCCGGCCACGCGCTGCCCGGTGGGCACGAAAGCTTGCGGACAGAGCCCTGGGTGGCAGGGGCGGGTGGTGGCTGGGTTACGCTGGACCGGTGGTCTTTCTGGCGGGGCCACCAGCGGCGTGAAGGAGTTTCTGCAAGCCCTTCGCCCGCCGCTCACTTGTCCGCCTCGTCGCTCGGGCTGAACTGGTAAGTGAAGAAGCCGACGGACTCCTGGGCCAGCTTGGAGAGGTGGATGACGCCCGTGATGACCAGGGCGGCCAGCAGCAGCGGCAGCACCACGCTCCCGGCCGTGGCCAGGACGTTGTAGCACCTGGCCTTGGAGCTGAAGCGCCGAGCGGCTTCCACGTCCCCGGCCACTTTCCGGTCCCGCGCCTGCAACAGCCGAGAGACGGGGCAGCAGCGCCCGGGCTGCCCGCGGCTCCCTCCCCGCGCCTCCCCCCAGCCCGGCGACGTGCCCTCGGCACCCTCCCAACCCGCCGTTTCGTCCCCTGGGGAGTGCCACGCCGCCGACCAGCTCCCCACCACCCGAGAGGGCAGCTCTCCACCCATCCCGGGCTGCCCCACGGCTCAGCGCCCCACTGCTCCCCCCTGGTCCCGCTCTCTTTGCCACTGGGATTTTCTCTCCCGCGTCCTGCAGAGCCTCGCAGGCTCCAGCCCTCGCTCTCCCCCATCTCCCCCCACCCCGGGTCCAGTCCAGCTGGAGTTGCTCCTGACTGAGGGCAAGCGGAGGGGCCGGGGGCATCGCAGCCCCCCAGCACCTCCTAGGAAGCACCAGTTGGTCCTCTGGTGGTGGCAGGAGGCTGTGGTTATCTGGTGGGGGGGGGTCTCACAGCCTCATTAATAGGTGGCAGGACAAGCGGCGGGGGGCTTTACCAGGGGACGGTGTCACCTGCAACCAGCCTGGTGAGGGTGTTGGGCTCTCGCCCCCCGCCCCAGCCCTCCCTGGTAGGTATTTCAGATGCTCCGTGCCTCCTCAGGAACTCCATCCCTCGGGGTCAGCACGGGGTGGGGGGTTCCCAGGGGACCCCGCGCGTTCAGCCTCCCATCCCCACTCGGCGCCTGTACCTTGACGGAGAAGGCGAGCGCCACGAAGCCCAGACAGCAGAAGTTCATGTAGATGGTGTTGAAGATGGACCAGACGAGGTGGTCGCGGGGCGGCGGGGAGACGAGGCCGGCGGGAGCCGGCTCTCGCTTGGGGGACGACGTGGGCAGGTAGTCCTCCCGTGGGTAGGAGGTGTCCATGGCCACGGAGAGGGGCACCCCGCGGCTCTCCTGCTCCACCAGCCTGGCTGGGGCAGCGGGGCAGGGCGGCCCCTTTATATAGCCCTTGTCTATGGCACGGCCTTGTCTCCTCTATATATAAACCCCAGAAATTACAGCCCTCCCCGGGCTGTGGTTATCAGAAAGGCTTGGCCGGGAGCTAGGAGAAACAACCTCGGTTTTGCGAGGCTACGGGCTTTTTATATCCAGCCTTCCTCCCGTGATGAGGAGCACAGACGGCTCCAGCGCCACCGAGGGAGAGGCCGAGCGCTCGGGGAGGACCGTCGGGATGGAGCCGTGGGGTGACTTTGAAACCGAGTGGCCCTCACCCCGAGGGGCCCATATGAGACGGACCCCCGGTGACAGCATCTCTCGCTGCGCTGGCTCGCACCCGTAGCTCCAGCCCCATCCCTCCGGGTGGGCTTGGCTGGGAAGACCCCTCGTTCGCAGTGCGTTTGGGCCGCCGGATGCATTAAATGGGAACTTAATACTGAAATGTGGAAGAGCGACTTCTACAGGGTTCCCTGGAAGTGGGGGGAGATGGGGCTGCGTGGTGGGATGGGCTGTGCAGCGCCAGAAAAACACAGAGATTTTTTTGTTCTTTCATTTTTCTGCCGTGCCTAAGCTTTTGGGAAGAAACTTATCTGGGATCTGGGCTGGAAGCGCTCTGAACCATGGCAGAGCGCCGTGGAGCCGGCAGCGGGAGGAGGAGGAGGAGGAGGAGAAGGAGGAGGAGGAGGAGGAGGAGGAGGAAGCTGCCCCAGAGATGTGCAAGGACCCTCTTCTCCTTCCCCACTGTGAATAAGGCGACAGGCGAGGGGGGTTTGGCAGGACGAGCTTTATTTGTGGCGACGGTGACCTATACATGTGTCACAGCACCCAGGAAGCCCAGCAGCTCCCTGCCGAGGCGCACGGGCAGAGAAAAGAGGGGGGCTGTCCCCCGTGTCTCAAGCTGGCCCACCCATCCGCTTCCACATGCCCAAAGCGGGGACATTTTGGGAGAAGGAGGAGGAGGGCGGGGGTGGAGGAGAAGCACCCCCCCGGGGTGGCAGCAAGCAGATCGGTGGCTGTGTGGCGGTCAGGTGGGTCGGGACGTGATGGCGATGATGCCGATGACGATGGTCAACACGGCGGCGACCAGCAGCAGGGAGCAGATGATGTTCAAGACCTTGGCACGGGAGCCGTACCGCCGGGCGCCCTCCACGTCCCCCAGCACCTTGCAGTCGCGGGCCTGTGGGGACAAGTGGGGGGCTCAGTGGGGGGGGAGGGGATGACACAACTGGGGGCCCGGCCCGGGCCGGGGGTGGCCGCAAGGTGGTGGTGGGACACCAGGGACACATCGTCCCGTGGCCAGAGGGGAAGCCACCGGGCACTGCCTGCATCCCCCCCCCCCCCCAGTCCCAGGGGGGGGGCA
>VUYV01000829.1:0-17562 GCA_008711295.1 Anarhynchus alexandrinus | reverse complement strand
CTAGGCCGGCGGCGGTGGCGGCGGCGGCGGCGGCGGCGGCGGGGGCGATGCGGGCGGCAGGATGCCGCGGCTCCCGGTGAAGAAGCTCCGGAAGCAGCTGAAGCTGCTCCTGCTGCTGGCGCTGCTCACCTTCGCCGTCTGGTTCACCTACCTCCACATCAGCCTGGTGCGACAGGGCCGCGCCCTGCGCCTCCCCTTCGCCTACGGCAGAGGTAACGGGGGCAGCACCGGGGGGCCCCCCCCGAACCCCATCACCCCTCGGCGGGAGGCCTCGGTGGGGTTTGGGGTCTCCCCACAAAGGTGGTGGGTGCCCCCCTCCACGCCGGGATTCCTGAGCATTCCTCCCCCCCCCCGCCCNGCCCCCCTCCCCCATCACCCGGGGGGGTGTGAGCCCCCCCCGTGCCCCCCCAGTCCCGCGGGGGCGGGAGCCCCCCGTTCCACCGGCGGCTGTCCCCTCTGCATCGCCCGGGTGGGTCTGGGGAGAGCGGGACCCCACCGTGGGCACCTTGGGACTGGGGTGACCAGAGGGAACCCAGGAGGGACCCCAAACCAGGTGGGGGTTTTCCATTCTTCCCCCCCCCCACCACCACCCCGGAGCGGCTCTGTCCTCGTTTTTCCACCCGCCGCCTTGGCTGCGGTGACAAAGAAGGCCATTTATAGCCGCTCGGCGCTGCCTGGAAGGGGCAAACCCAACCCAACCGCCCGTCCTTCCCCGGCTCTTTCCCAGCCCGCGATTCTCCATCGGAAAAAAAAATAATCCTTCCTCCTCCAGGCCTGGGCCGGTGCCCGCGGCCGCGGTCCGGGATGCTCCGGCTCACGCCCAGGGATGCTCCCGGGATGCTCCGGAGGGGCCGGGGCTGGCGCTCGCCCTGCGGTTGGGCTTCGGGGTTAATTGCTCCCGGTTTTACCCGTGCGGACCTCGTTGGGCTGCTTGGGCGGCGTAAAACTACACGAAATATTTGTCGGGTGAAACTTGAGCTGTAACGTTTCTGGTGGGGCTGAACTCGCAGAGCGGTTTTTGTCCTAAAAAAAAAATTAGGAAGAAATGAGAGTTAGTGCTTATTTAGGCAAGAAACGGCTTTCCTGAGCGGGTCGGAGCGGTGCTGGAGGTGGGGAACCCTCTCCGCTGCCAAACCCAAAGTTTCCGACCGTAGCGGCAGCATGATCCTGCAAATTTTTGGGCCTTACGGTAAAATCGGGGAAACGGGGATAGCGCTAATAAGAGAAGCAGGAAAGGAGGCTGCCTGTGCCTCGCCTGGAGGGAGGGGTGGTGGCGATGGGGGGGCTGCGCCGCCTCTTTCCCTTTCTCCGCTGCAGGGTCGCCTTTGATGGAAAAGCCACAAGTTACAGAAGTCGAACCGCCAGCGGCTGCCCCGTGTCTCCGCAATGATGCTGGCGTTGAGGGGGGCCCCGTCCTTCCCCTTTTGGGACCCGCAGCCTCGGGCAGGGGGCAGATGGCGTGGGATCGCCGGCCCTGCGGATGGCTGGCTGTGAAAGCCGCGGATCGGGGCCCCTCCGGGTGTCGGGGTGCAGTGGTGTGAGGGTGAGACGAGGTTTTCCTCCAGGGAGGAGGATGCCCAGGGCAACGCCTGCGTGCCGGCGCCTTCCCTGCCTGTGTTTTCGGGTGCTGAACCCATTGGGCGCCTATTCCGGCTCTCCCCCACCTCTCCTCCCTGCGTGCCCTGCATCCCGGGATGCTCCGAGGGGGGCCGAGGGTTTTGCTGGAGCAGCGAGGAGATGCACAGCCCCGCTCCGGCTCGCAGCGGGGAGACCCTACGGCCGCAGCGCAGCTCTACCGCTGCGGGTTGGGGGGCGATGGGCACCTTTGGGGGAGAAGGAGGTCCACGGGAGGTGGGGACGCCATGAGAGGATTGCAGCTTGGGAGGTGCCGGGTGAGGACCGCGGGGTTTTCCACTGGTCTGGTGATGGGGTTTGGATTTGCCCCGTGCCGTGGGGAGCACGAGAGTCTCCTCTGGCTGGGGTGCGGCGAGGTGGGGGCTTCCCCGGGGGAAGCCGGACCTCTCCTGGGCTGGATTATGCCCCTCTGCAGTCTGGGACCGGACTCCGGGGAGATGCTGCTCCTTGCGCTGGGATTTTCCAGTCGGTGAACGGGTGGCAAAGCTGGAGTTCGGGTCCCGCTGAGCCCTTTTGGAAGCGTGGTGATGGAGAGGGGTTGGGTGGGGGCTGGGGAAGGGGTTCGGCCACACGTAGAGGGACCCTGGTCCTGCCGCTGCCACCCAGCAGAGAGCCAGGGAGCCGGTTCAGCTGGAAAAAATATTGAAAGGAGTGGGGGGAAAAAAAAAGAGGAATAACAAAAATATATCTGAGGAAAAAAATATATATATAAAAAGGAAAAGGCTGGTCTGGGGGGAGAGGGAAGGGTTCAGTTTCGTGTCTCCTTCCTCCTCCCACATCCGCGGGGGGCTCTGGTGTGCCCTGGTCCCGGATCCCTTAGGGATGGGGGGACACTCGGCCCCGGAGGGGGAGAGGTGGCTGGGGAGGATGTAGGGCTCTCCAGCATCGCCGCAAGGGTCTGGGCACCAAAATGTGTCTGAGATTCAGAGATTAATTCTTTTTTTTTTTGGCCACCGTGAGCCAGAACCTGTCTGCCTGCCGCCGGGGCTGCTGCCCGGCTTGCGTCAGCTGGCACAGGATGTATGAAAAAAAAAGGTTAATTACTCATTAAATGAAGTGTCACCCAGCAGATGTACTTTCTGGAGGCTGAAGGTGTTGGGCACGAGGCTTTTTGGTAGCTCGGGGGGGTGTGAGGTGGGCAGGACCAGGCCAAGCGGCGGCAGCGGGGTCTGTGCGTGTCGGGGGGCACAGCGGAGCCATGGGGGGGTCGTTCGGGGGTACCCACGTCCCCTCGGCACAGCCGGCACTCGCACGTGGAGCTGGAGCATCCGGGGACTTGGCTGGGAACCATGCTGGTGCCGTGTCCCTGATAAAGTAACCCCCCTTTTTCTTATCTTCTACAAGTAGATAATTACCTTTCTCTGCCTAATTGAACACACAGATTCCTCATCTGAAATAATGAGGCCATTACGGTGTTCTCCCGGCTGGAAACCGCTCCGAGTCAATGGGGTGGAAACGCTGGCGTGCCAGGTGGAAAGGAAGGGAAAAAAAGGAAGAAGGGGAAAAAAAATGACAGTAAAAATGTGAAACGGCTCGTAGCAGGGGTGCGGGGCTGGTCCTGCCCCTCGCCGCCCTCTCGCCGGGGCGGTGATTTAGCGCGTGGGGGTACTGCGGCGGTGCTGGGAGCCGGGTTTTGGGGGGATTTGTGGCTGGGGGAGCGTGGGATGTGTGCTGGAGGAGGATGCTAAAGCCAATTCATGGCTAAAGCCGGGGGGGAAAACCCACTCGGGGTGGGGGGGAACCCAGCTGGGGCTTCTTGGTCCCCGCGGGAGGCGGCACTGCCGGGTCTGGCTGCGTGTGCCATGGTGAACTTCGGAAGAAGAGCTGCTGGGGCGCAGGAGGGGGGACACCCCTCTGTGCTCCAGAGGGCTCCCCAAAATGCTGGGGAGCGGAGGCGGTGGTGGGCAGGATGCTCTTTGTTCGGCTCAGCCCTCGTCCTGCTCTGTCCCTCCCCGGGGGTCTGGGACGCGGGGAGAGCCGGAGGGAGAAGGTTTGGGATGACGCGCGGCAGTGCCTCGTCCCCGAACCGCGGGGGATAACGCGTCTCTTTTGGACAGAGCGGTTGCGATGGGCGCTTTGATTTTAATTGGGAGGCTGGAACGCGGCGAACCGCGGTGGGTTTGGTTCCTTTTGTGTCGGGGACGCCGGGAGCAGGTAGGGAGCGGGATGAGAAAGAGCCCTTTGAGGAGGAAGGGCAGCGGGGTTTGCGAGGAGGCTGGCTGCTGATTTTCTTTCTCTTGGCATCACCCCGCTCCCTTATCCCTGCTTTCCCGGGATGGACACCCCCTCGGCACGGCGTCCCGGTGCCGGGGAAAGCTGGTCCCATCCCTGCTGCCGAAAAGGGAGGTCTGGAGCGGGGGAGCGGGCTGGGTTTGGTGTCATCGGGGCCGGTTCCGCAGCCGGGACACCCCCGCAGCCCTCGTCTTCCTCGCCGGGCCGTGGCCTGGCTTGCCCCGGGCTCCTTGCCCCGCTCCTCTCGGGTGCCCCGCTGCCCTCAGTCGGCTCTTTGTCACCGCGCCGGAGCTGCCAAGGGTGAGCCCAGATGGAAAAGGAGGCGGATGGATGGACGGACGGACAAACGAGCCCTGTCCTTTGGCTGGGGGGAGACTGGGGGCATCTCGGGGCTTTTTGGCAGGTGATGGGGGAGAAGTATGGGAAAAATTTGGTGTGTGCCTATTTTGGGTTATTCAAAGGCATAAATGGCTTTGAACCACCCCGCGGCGGCACCTCTCCCCAGCCCGGCCATGACCCGGTCCCCTCAGCATCTGGGGGGTCCCCAAAAATGTCCCTTGAAGCTGGGGGACGTGGGGACTTGCAGGGCTTAATAGCGAAGTGAAAACAGAATGGGAAAATGGGTTACGCCGGGGTAATTTATCCTGAACTCTGCCCTCCTGCTGCAGGTTCGGGGGGTCAGGGCTGGTGGGGATGCAGCCCAGCGGTGGGACGGGGCACCCCGTGTGCCCCAGGGTTTCCACGTCTGTCGCCCCCGAGCCCGCAGAGACCCCCGAGCCCACAGAGACCCCCGAGCCCGGGCAGAGGGGGTGGTTTTGGCACGTGTGGGATGTGTCAGCGGGTCCTGCTGGCCCTCGGTGACGGCAGGAGAAGAGCACAAAGCGCTCTGTCCCTTCATCGCTCCTCAGCTGTGGAGCCTCTTCCAAGACCTGGCAGCTTAAATCCTTTTAAAAACATAAAAAAAAAAAAGACATAAAACACCCCGATAAAAAATATTCTCCATCCCCTTTAATGTGGGCATTTGCTGTCAATTAATTTCCTGCGCTGTTTTCCTCCTCTGGGGGCTTCTTTTGAAGTCTCCTTTGGCCGCCGAGCGGTGGATGCCGTGCAGCGAGCCGGGGTCGCCGGTGGCCGCCTCTCTATTTGGGAGAAAAGCGGATCCCTATGGAAGGGGCCGCCGTGGGGCTGAGCAGCTTTGGCAGCATCCCGGAGAGAGCGTCGGCGTCGGAGTCTCGGCGCCGCTCATGGGCGCTGCGGTGGGGATGTCGGCTTCTGATCCGGCAAACACGCTGCTCCGAAGGCGATGCCGCTGTACGGCTGGAGGTGCTCGGGGAGGGTGACACGCTTCCCCCGGTACGGGCTCTTCCCGAGCACCGGGGGCTCTTTGCGGTGGTGTTCGGGGAGCTTTATCCACGCCAGCGCCGCCGTGCCTCTCCCCTCCATCCCTTCCCCGCGCCGGGGCTGCGCTTCGGGAGGGGACGAGCGGCCACCCCCGACCCCGAGGCACCGGGGGCCGCTCGCCGCGGCGACGGCAGGACCGAGGGGATGGGAGGGAGCCGGCGGCTGAGCGATGGGGACCGCACGAATGTGACGCACGGGAGGATTTTGGCGGGGGAGGCTGAGCGGGAGCGGGTGGTCTCCGCAGAGGGGTAGAGCTCGGCCGAATTTGCCGCCGAATTGAAGCGAAGGGAAAGGTGGGAAGCACCCGGAGGTAAAGCAGGCGGGTTGGAAAGGCGGCGGGTGAAACGGTGAACCCCGGGCGGCGCGGAGCTCGGAGGCTGAGGGGGTTTTTAGGCTGAAATGAGTCCTGCCCGATTCCCGGCACGGCACAGGCGACGAGGAGCCTTCTCGGGAGGCCGTGTCCCGGGAAATGGCGCCTTCGTGCCGCGGGCGGAGAGGGAGCATCGTCCCTGCGGAGATGGGCAAGGGCGCGTGGTCCGGCCGAGCCGCGCCGGCGCTCCCCGGGGCTGGTGCGGAACGACACGATGCTGGAGGAGAGGGGGGGTGGAGGGCGACGGGTGCGCGGTGAGGTGTGGGACGGGGGAAAACAGGGGAGATCTGGGCACTGCCGATGCGCAGGAGGGATTCGGGACCCTGAGCTGAGCGTGGAAGCGTTGGGGCTGCCTCTCCCGGTGGGTGTCCGTCAGCTCGAGCGGCTTCATGGCAGCTCCAGCCCTGAGCCATCCGGCATCGATTTCCATCGCTGCGGCCGAGCGGGGTGGCACGGCGTGGGTAAACAGCACCCAACGAATTGGGTTTGGGGGGGAGGGGGGCAGGAAAAAAACAACCCTTCGCCCCCATGGAGTGGGCAGCGCTGTGGTTTTTTCCCGGTGGGCAGCGCTGTGGTTTTGCAGCGGTGGAAAGGGGTTTGCCATATTGACTCCTCGCTGGCTAATTACAATAGCTTTAACAGCTCGTTAGGAGGCTCAGCGGAGGGATGCTCGCGCTTCTCTTCTCCGGCGGCTGACTCGGAGGCTGTGTCTGCGCCGGAGAGCACCGGGCTGTTGGAGATTAAACCGGTGGGTTTAGTAAAAACGCCGATGCTGCCACCTTCGTCACAGCTGTGTCTGGGTTTAAATGTCACCTCTCTCCATGTCGCTGCTCCTTCTCCCCCCGCTCCGAGCCCTGTCATGGCAGGGTGCCCCCGTTCCGCCCTTGGGGCTGAGCCTTGAGGGATGCGCTCGCTTTTCTGCCCCGTGGCAGCGTCGTGGGAGGATGCGCCGGGGCTTGGAATGGTCCTGCGCGGGCAGAGCGATGCCACCGTTGCGTTAGCAGCTCTGCGGGGTCTGGGGATGGGCACCGGAGCCCCGGGAAGGGCACTTCTCCGTCCTCCTGGCTCCTGCAGAGGTGGGCACCCCCTGGGCATCGCTTTGCCGACGCTCCTGATGAGGTTTGGGACTAATTTGTTGCTGGCCACCGAGCTCATGTGCCTGTGTGAAGGCGGGGAGAGATCGGCCTCAATTCCCCAGGGGTGTAAGCCCAGTTTCACCCGTCGCTTTTGCAGCTGCGGGTCTGGTGTCTCTTCTCACCGGTAAGGACTTGTTGGGCAGAGCCCCGCTGCCCCGAGCTGCCCCGTTCCTCCCCCTGGGAAGGGGGGGCCGTTGGGCTGCCCGCCTTTGCCGCTCCCGAGCCCACGGCAGATGCTCGGGATGGTCCTCTCTGAGCTGCTCGCCCGCTCGCTGCATCCCTGGCACGTCTTCTGGCGCGGGTCGCTGCCTTCATCCCTCTTCTGTTGGCATCCTCCCAACGCGGGTACCGCACCTCGCTGAGGGCTCGGCGTCCCCCTTCGGCACGGTTGTAGCTTCATGTGCCACCACGAGTGAGGCCATGTCCCCTCTCTCTCCGCCACCACGCTTTTCCCAAGAGCAGGGCTGGTTTTCCCCCCTACTTTCATTGATTTGGTAGGGTTTGAGTTCTCTTTTTCCATGGGGAGGGAGGGGATGGTTGTGGTGGTCTGGATGGGTAAGGGTTTCTTTATGGATGGGTAAGGGTTTCTTTATGGAAGCCGTGCAGTGTTCCCCAGCCGTGCAGATGGGCTCAGCGTAGCTGGACTGGATGCTGGAGAAGCTTCGTCCCCCTCCCATCCCTCTGGATTTGGAGAGCTCAAAAGCATCCGGCAGAAGCTCAGATCGGGAGTGGCCAGGACGTGTGTGGACCTCGCCTGGGTGGTGGATCTCAAAAGGTGTCCGCTCAGACTTGGGGCACTCAGCATGCCCGAACCTGGTCCTCAGCATCCTGACCTTCTCGGTGGTGTCCCGCTGTTTCCAGCACATTCCTGAGCGGTGCTTCCTCGTGGCACGGGGACGCAGGGCATCCATCCCATCCCAGTGCTTCCCTGGCCTTTCCGCTTGTGTTTGTGTCCTCTGAGAAGGTGAGGTCGTGGCACGTGCCCGTGGAGGTCCCTCGGCAATCACCTGTGTTGGTCCCAAGGTCTCCTGCAGCAGGTGGCAGTGGGAATTAAGGGAATTAGCCCGGGCCCTCCTGTTTTCCAGCCTCTGAAGGCTTTGCCTGATTTTTGAGCGCTGGAGCTGGCTCCTTCCCCCGGCCAAAAAGGGGGGACAGCCCCGTGGGGCTGCGAAGTGCAACGCGGGATGAAGTTATCCCTTGGGGTGGGCAGCCCGGGGCCGGCGCTCATCCCGCATCTCACCCCCATCACCCGTCCCTCGGCTTCGGTGTGCGCTGGGGAGCGGTTTCGGGATGCTGAGGAGAGCAGCAGATCCCAGGCTGGTGTTTGGGTGCGGGGCAAAGGTCACCTCACCGAGCTCAACCCATCCGTCTCCTTTTCCATCGCGCCGGTCGGGGTTTGCTCGTCGGGGTAGCGGGGGGGGAACCGTCGGCTCCTGCGTTCGGTGGAGCTGGGGGTCCCTCGCCGGCACGGGTGTGCGCTGCTGCGGCCCCCTGCCCTCGCCAGCCGTGTCCCCCCGGGCAACACGGGGCCAGGGACACCGAGCTACAGCTCCCGGGAGCTTCCAAACTGCAGCTTAAATGCGGCTTTTTTTTTCCCCTTTCTTTTTCCCCTTTTCCCCTTTCTTTTTCCCCTTTTCCCCTTTCTTTTTCCCCTTTTCCCCTTTCTTTTTCCCCTTTTCCCCTTTCTTTTTCCCCTTTTCCCCTTTCTTTTTCAGCTCAAAATTTTGGGGGTTTGAGCTCAGACGTGATTTTTTTTTGCTTGAATATCATAATTTTTCCAGTCCTCTCTGGTCCCGAGCAGCTCGCCCATGTGTTTAGCAGGGCTTCGCAGGGGCTGGGAGCTTTGCAGGCAGCCGGGCTTGGACGGGGATGTGCGGGGCAGGCAGGGGACAAGGATGGGGGGCTGAAGGGGAGGGCTGTATGTCGGTGGGACGTGGCTCCTGGCGATGGGTAAATCACTCCACACGTCTGCCCTGGAGCATCAGCTTGGTGGGAAAGGGGTTGGAAATCATACAGGGACCATGCCCCGAATCCCACCCGGCTGATGTGCTTGGGAACGCGGGCTGGGGTGCGTGGTTCCTCCTCTCGCTGGCGGAACCCAGGCGCTTGGTGCCCTTCGGGGTCTGTTTTGGGGGGAAAAGAGAGAGAAGAAGGGTCCTGATGGTCCTCAGCTTCTGCCGGAGGGTTCTCCCAAAGGAAGAAGTCTCAGCGCTGAAGCCCCATCGCTCACCGGGACACCCAGCCTGGGGCAAAGCGGGGTCGGGCTCTGGCCGTGCACCCGTGTCGGTGGGAGGATGCTGTGAGGTCCTCCTCCTCCTCCAGCCCCGTGCCCGCTGCTCTTCCTCCTCGCCTGCTGCTCGGGGGCCTTCATCCTCGCGTGGGCGCCTCTGGGACGGGAGCAGAGCCCCGGCGGTAGCTGGAGCCGGGCAGAGCGCACCGAGGCGTTCCCCGATGGCCGTCCCATCCCGGCAGTTTCTCTCCGGTGGCTCCATCGGTTCCGTACGTGGCTGCCTGGTGGCGGGGACCAGCGTCCCACCCCACGTCCCCCTGTGGGACCCTTCCCGTTGAGAGCTTGTTGGGGCAGAGCATCCAGCCGGAGGGTGGGAGCCGGGGATTTCGGTAATCCCAGCCCTGATCCTTTTGCAGACGGCGCCGTGAGCTGCCCCCGGACCCGTGCCGAGGGAGCGGGGGCGCTGCGCCGTGTCTGGGTTTCCCCCTGGGTGACCGGGGTGGGCGCGGGGCGGGCGAGAGCGGGGCGAGCGTGCAGACGGCGACCGTGGCGGGGAGACTCGTTGGAAGCAACTGGGAGACGAGTGGAGGGAGCGCAAGCGAGGGACATCTCTAACCGCGCTGGAGGCTTTGGAAAGGGTCCAGAAAGCTGCGGGAGAAATCCCGGCCCCGAAACCCAGCGGAAGAAAGGGGCTGTGTTCGGGGCGAGCGAGCTGCGTGCCGTCAGCCGAGCGGGAGGGAGGTGGGGAGGCAGGACTCGGCGCCGTGAAAGGCCCTCTGTGCTTCCCCGGCGGAGGCATGGAGGGGGTTCGCACGGCCGCGACGACGGGGGATCTCGCCCCGGTCTCTGCGCCACGCCATGGGGTCGCTGCGCGGTACCGCGCCGCCGTGGTCTCGCCCTGGGGGACCGCTCGTTGTCTGGAGGCTGCTGTGACTCAGAGCTGGTTCGCGCGGCGGCGTGCGCATCTCCGGCCCCCTCCTCGCGCGGCTCTGGAAGCGCCAGCGTCGCTCCCGCGCTGGCTGGGGGAAGAGCTCGTCGTGCGCCCCTGCCGAGCGTCCCCCGGGGCCACCCCGGCCCCGGGCGAGGGGTCCCCTGCTCCTCCTCCACACCTCCCCCCAAGCCCCTCGCCCGCTGCTGCCCGCCTTCACGCGGCNCTGGGGACGGGCAGGATGGGCAGGAGGAGACCAAAACCCTCCTCCCTCCTTGTGCTGCTTTCTCCCTCCTCATCTCACACCCCCCGACCCACTCCTCTCCCGCAGGGGTGGCGTTCGGGCCGAAGGGACTTGATTCTGTGATTTTTTGCGGGGTGATGCTCGTCGGTACGGGGTGCCCACCTTTCCCACCCCCTGTCAAAGGCGGCGTTTATTTCCAGTCCCCACACTGGTTAGCGTTTGGCTGTGTGGCTAAGGCTGCCCTTGACTTTCCTATCCAATATTTAAACTACAGGGGAATAAACATCGGGGCAGGAACCTGGAAGCCTTTTTCCGGGGCTCCGGTGGCACTTTTGCTTCTCCCGGGACGCGGGCGCCTCTCGGAGCGGGCACTTGCCTCCCCGGTGAGAAGAGAGGGGGTTTTGCTGAAGGCACACAGGTTTTGGGCCTCGGCGGTGCTTAAACCCCATCAGAGCAGTGGTGGTGTTTAATTTAGATGCAAAGCAAAGCAAAGCAAAGCAGGGAGCGCGAGCGCGACCCCGACCCCGCTGCTTCGCGGTGGCTGAGAGGAGACGCGTGGGCCGGAGAGGGTCCGTGGTGAGGACGGAGCTGGGTGAGGGGGACGGAGAGCGAGCGGGGGGCTCAAGGCTTTGGGTCGGGAGAGCCTCCAAGGACGGAGCCTGTGCAGCCCCGCTGGCGGGAACGTGTGCTTTTTTTTCCGCCCCGCTTTGCTCCAATTCTCCGGCACATCCTGCGGGAGACGGGTTCATCTCCTCCGGGGCCGGGAGAGACACCCCGCGTGGGTACCGCAGCGCCGGCCGCTGCATCCCATCCCCGGGCAGGTCCCTCGGGACCGCTGAGCTCTTCCTCACCGCTGTGATTAATCCACAGGTCAGCGTGGGGGGGGGGAATAACCCCGTCCCCAGTGCCGTGTGCCGGAGCAGCGGCATCCTCGGCACGGCGAGGATCGGCTTTGTTCCCGCCGCCGGTGGTGGCAGGAGCATCCCGGGGAGTGATGGGGCGGGGGGGGTCATGTCTCGATAGTGGAGGAGACGAAAGGAGAGTGCTGGACGCAGCCCCGCTGCCCCCTGCAACGCTGCCAGCGCCCCCCCAGGGGCTGCGGGAGGAAGGGTGCGGGGACGGGGACGGAGGAAGGGTGCGGGGACGGAGATGGGCGATGGGAGGAGGGGGGCAGGGAGCTGCCAGGAGGGAGCGGGAGCTGCCAGGGGCTGAAGAATGGCTGAGAGCAGAAGAAGGGGCTTTAGAGCTTAATTTCCTGTCCCCGCGGTGGGGATGGGATTTGTGCTGCCATCTCCAAGGAGACGCCGGCTGCGCGGCCGCTGGAATACTAATGGCAGTGGGAGGCGTGCGGCAGGGGGGCTCCGGGGGCGCCCCCACCCCTCCTGGGCCAGGCTGCAGGGTCTGGGGCCACCCCGGCATCTCCCGCTGTGGCTGTTTCACTTTTGGGGGGGTACGAGCCCCCCAGGACTTGCTGTTGGGGGGAAGGAGGGTGTGGAGGGATGGGGGGGCATCTCGCCGTGCCTTTGGGACGGTGTCGGTGACCCCCTTGCCGCGATGCCCGTGGCCGCGGGGGACAGGGCTGCGCCGCCGCTCGCTGCATCTGGGGCTCCCCATTACTGCGATATGGGGGCGGCTGGTTTTTGGGGGGACCCACGGGTGTCTGTGGCGGTGGTTTGTAGGCACCCACCTCTCCCAGCATCGCCCCGAGCTTCCCGTGACGCCGGTTGGAACCGCGGAGCTGAGCCGGGCGCCGGCACCAGAAGTGACGGTTGAAACCACGGGCTCTCTCTGTCCCACCAGGTTTTGGGGTGCCCGTCTAAAAAGTTCAGAGGCGCCCGTGTGCTGTGGCGGAGAAGGGGGATGTGGCCCCCCCCAAAGCACTCGTACGTTTTCCAACTCTGCGCCGTTATTTTGGGGGAAGTCAGTTATTTTAACGCTGGGGATTGAGGGCGGTTTAAAATAACCCCTCCCTTCGCAGCCCGGGGACGGTGGGGGTGAGCTGCGGAGGGGACTCTGTAGGTTGGGAATAATTAATGCAGCACACGGTAACGAAGTCATCTGTGACGGGGCTGTTAGCGAGGTCTTCGCGCTGGTGCCTTTGAGCGTGGTGGGGTGGGGTGGGAAGATGGGTTTGGGGAGGATACGTGGGGGGGTTGGAGCCGGGGGGCTCCGGGAGAGCGGGGACCGGAGGGGCAGGGGAGCAGGGACGCGTCCCCGAGGATGGCCGTGGAGTGAGATCCCGCGGGAGCTTATCCCGGCCGCCTCTTACGTAAAGGGCCGCGCGCCGGGCTGCGGGGGGTGTAATTAAACCTGGTGCTGATGAGCTGGTGCAAGCTGCTTAGCACAAATGTAATGAGGGGAATCACAGCCGGAGCCCCCGTCCCTCGTCCCCCGCGTCCCTCGTCCCCCGCGTCCCTCGTCCCCCACATCCCTCCCCGGTGCGAGCAGCGGCGATGGCAGCGCCTGCCCATGCCGGGGTGAGGGGGTGTCCCCAAAAGAGGAGCGGTGCTGGGATGGGGAGGACCTGGGGGGCGGCTGTGGTCTCACTCCTCCTTCTGCTCCCCCCGCAGATGGCGAGAGGCTGGGGGAGGTGACCGATCCCGGCAGGCGGCCGGCGGCGGCCCAGGCATCGGCACGGCAGAGGNCCACGGGTGTCTGTGGCGGTGGTTTGTAGGCACCCACCTCTCCCAGCATCGCCCCGAGCTTCCCGTGACGCCGGTTGGAACCGCGGAGCTGAGCCGGGCGCCGGCACCAGAAGTGACGGTTGAAACCACGGGCTCTCTCCGTCCCACCAGGTTTTGGGGTGCCCGTCTAAAAAGTTCAGAGGCGCCCGTGTGCTGTGGCGGAGAAGGGGGATGTGGCCCCCCCCAAAGCACTCGTACGTTTTCCAACTCTGCGCCGTTATTTTGGGGGAAGTCAGTTATTTTAACGCTGGGGATTGAGGGCGGTTTAAAATAACCCCTCCCTTCGCAGCCCGGGGACGGTGGGGGTGAGCTGCGGAGGGGACTCTGTAGGTTGGGAATAATTAATGCAGCACACGGTAACGAAGTCATCTGTGACGGGGCTGTTAGCGAGGTCTTCGCGCTGGTGCCTTTGAGCGTGGTGGGGTGGGGTGGGAAGATGGGTTTGGGGAGGATACGTGGGGGGGTTGGAGCCGGGGGGCTCCGGGAGAGCGGGGACCGGAGGGGTAGGGGAGCAGGGACGCGTCCCCGAGGATGGCCGTGGAGTGAGATCCCGCGGGAGCTTATCCCGGCCGCCTCTTACGTAAAGGGCCGCGCGCCGGGCTGCGGGGGGTGTAATTAAACCTGATGCTGATGAGCTGGTGCAAGCTGCTTAGCACAAATGTAATGAGGGGAATCACAGCCGGAGCCCCCGTCCCTCGTCCCCCGCGTCCCTCGTCCCCCACGTCCCTCCCCGGTGCGAGCAGCGGCAATGGCAGCGCCTGCCCGTGCCGGGGCAAGGGGGTGTCCCCAAAAGAGGAGCGGTGCTGGGATGGGGAGGACCTGGGGGGCGGCTGTGGTCTCACTCCTCCTTCTGCTCCCCCCGCAGATGGCGAGAGGCTGGGGGAGGTGACCGATCCCGGCAGGCGGCCGGCGGCGGCCCAGGCATCGGCACGGCAGAGGAAAGCCGAGGACTCCAGCGAGAGCCGCGAAGAGGAGCCGATGGTAACGGGAGAGCCGCAGCGCGGTCGGGTGGGAAGGGACCTGCGGAGGTCCGAGTCTCCCCCCCAACACGCGGGCAGCTAGGGCAGGGCGCTCCGAGCCTCGTCCGCTGAGCAGATCCGGGGATGGAGAGGGCGCAGCCTCTCTGGTTCTGCTCGGCAGCGCTGGCGGTGCGTAAGGGAGTCCCTCGCAGCCCGTTGGAACGTCTAGCGTTGCGCCTTCTGCCTCTCGCCCTGTCGCTGTGCTCCCCTGAGAAGAGTCCGGCATCGTTCTGCATCCCCCTCTTGCGCAGCTGTCCGTGGCGATAAGGTCCTGTTCGCTGGGCAAAGCCACCTTCTGCTGCGTCCTCCGCTCCGTCTTGGTAACCTCCGCTTGTCTGTCCTGGACTGGAGAGCCCCAAACTGGACCCAGTGTACCCCAGGCGGGGTCTCCAAGCAGAAGCTGGAGAGAGGATCTCTCCTCGCGGACAGCCCGGGAGGCCCTTGGGCATCGTAGCCACGAGGACACCCTGCTGTCCCCTCTTCAGCTTGTCCCCGAGCCCTTCCTCAACGCCCTGTTGCCCCCAAGCAGGGCGGGCGGGTGGGATGCCGGCAGAGGGAAGCCACGTGGTGTCCCCTGCCCCGTCCCGACAGCAGCAGGTCACTGCCAGACCGCCGCGGGTCCCCGTGGCAGCGAGGTGCGGTGGGGTGGGCATCGCTCGGGCTGTCCCCAAACCGTGCTACGCTGAGCACGGGGGAGCAGTTTGTGTCCGGAGGGAGGGGAAAGCATGGAGCCCCCGCGGTGCCCATCTCGCCGTGCCGAGCCCTGCCCGCCGTCCTCTGCGGCCGCGGGACATCTCCAGCATCGCCGGCTCTGCGATTAAGCAGCCGGTTTGTCCCCACCTTCAGCAAATAACGCCCCCGCCCCGTTTCCGAGCCGGCCCTGCTGCGGGGAGCCGGGCCGTGAATAGTCCCCTCTGTCGGGGCAGGCGGGGGGGAAAAGTTCACTCCAGTTTGAAAGCAAACGGCCCGGTTCAAAGGCACTCTGCGAACTGGAGCGAAAAAAAAACCCGCTCCTTCAAAAAGGGTGATGGAAACCTTTCCTCCTGGTGTGCTCCCAACGGCGCATCGCGCCGGTGGCACAGCCGGTCCTTCGTCTTTGGGGCAGGGCAGGGGCGCTGGTGGCTTGTCCTCTCCACCCGTCTCACCCGGGGGATGGAGACCTGTCCTGGTCCCTCTCCGTAGAGGGACAGAGAGGTTTTTCCAGGGGCAGCTTCGGGGCAGGCAGCAATTAGGATGTGCGAGAGAGGGATGGGGAAGAGGCTGATGGCGCCTGGCTGGCAGGGGACGGGCGAGAAAGGACCATCCCTGCTCTCCCCTCTCCCAGCTCCTCACAGACCAGGGACAGGCGGAGGGAGGAGGAAAAGGAGGTGCCCAGGGAAAGCCTGGGCTGGCGCTGGGCGAGGGTGGGGGCGGACAGCGGGCATGGCATCGCGGCTTTCCCCGGCAGGAGGGCGACTCCTTCCAACAAGCGCGGCACAATTACGCCACCCCCCCAATAACGTCTTCCAAGGGCGCTGCTCCCCTCCTCCGGCACGCTAAGGAGCTCATCTAGGCAAAGTTTGCTAATTATTTCCCCGGCACCGCGCATCCTAACGGGCTGCGCTTTGCTGATGCTGCGGCTCTTCTCGCCGGGCTCTGCTTTCGGGGAGGGTCGGCTCCGCTCTTTGGGGGGTGGCACGGTCCCTCCTTGCTCTGGGTGGGCTCCGGAGGCGCCTGGCTCTTCCTTGCCACCCGTCGCTGTTCCGGCAAGCTGGGGGCAGGTGAATGCTCACTTAATCTCTCTAAATTACAAGATGCAATCAGTCGGATTAGCCTAATCCCCCTTTAAAGGAAGAGGGGGAGCAGAGAAGCGTCCCGCTTCCTCCCCCCGTGAGTGGGTGTAGAGATTGCTTCTGCTCTTGTGGAGATGGAGCCCCAAATACTGTGTTTCCAGTCAGAGTGGGCAAATATTTTGGATGAACAGAAAACTCACTGTTTGGGAGAAGTTTCTCCCCTTGGCAGACGAAGGGGAATGAGTTTAGCTGGAACATTTTGAACCTCTGCTCCCCGGGACAGCTCGCCAATGTTTTTCTGCCTCCTCCTGCCCCTGCTTTCCTTTTCCATCACCCTTGAAAGCTTTCACCTTGGTTTGGCAGTGCTTCACATCCAAAATGAGACGTTTAGGTCTAGGGAGACCTCCTGCGAGCACGGCCAGGCTGGCCCCAGTCGCCCCATCTCTAATCTCTCCCTCCCGCTTCCTCGGCAGAGCGACGGGCAGGACTTGGACAGATGGTTTTCCAGAGGCCAACGGTCCGACCGAGCCACCACGCGCCCCAACCTCAACCTGACCAAGCAGGCTTTGCCCTGGAACGAGCAGGTGGGTGGGCAGGGAGCAGCGAAGGGGGTGACGGTGGAGGAGGAGGTCCCAGGAGGAGGTCCGCCCAGCCCCTCGCTCGGCAGCCCGCAGCCAGTGTCCCCCCGGTGTGCCGGGCTCCAAAGCCGCCTCCAGCCATCCTCCTCCTCCCTGCTCTCCATCACCCGTCCCAGGGGCTCTGCCTGCTCCTGGGGTCAACGTGGTGCCCATGAGTTCGAGCTCCTCGGGTGCGTGCCGTGGGTGTGTGTCAGTCCGTGCGGGTGTGCAAGGGGACCTCTCGCTGCATGTCTTCTCCGGGTGGGTCCATGGGTCCATGCTGCGCCCCTCTTCTGTGCTGGCTCTGTGCCGGAGGGTGGCTCCTGGGGCTGTGTGAAGGATGGTGTTGCGCTTTTGGTGCCGTACCCGGACAGCATCCTTTGTCCAAGCGTGCTTGGGAGCCACAGGAGCAGCAGCAGGAGGTCATCTCCTGGGGGTTGGCGTTGCGACCCCGGGGCTGGCACAGGGACGGCGGCTCAGCCCTTCCTCAGCGGCACTGCAGAAGAGCTGAGGCCGGGCAGGTGACATCCCGAGGGCTCGACATCCGCGTTTCAGCCTGCCCTGACGCTGTCCTTGGGAGGTGAGGGGGGACGTGAGGAGGACACGCTGCTCATCTCCCTCTCTCTTTCCCCAGTACAAAGGGAAGGCAAACTTGCACGTCTTCGAAGACTGGTGCGGAGGGGCTGTGAGGCACCTGAGGAAGAACCTCCATTTTCCGCTCTTTCCCCACGTGAGTCCTGGGCCTGATGGCGGTGGGTCGGAGGGAGGGTCCGCTCGTCCCTCTGTGGGTGCTGCTGGATCCCCACTGGCTGTGGGCTTGGTCCTCAAGACCTTTCCTTGCAGGCTTTCGGGTTTGGTTCGGGGCAGGTAATTCCCAGCAGAGCAGGGATGGAGGGAGAGGTGGGTGGTGATGGGACCTCCATGTCCCCTCTGGTGCCGGGGGCATGACACACTGGGATAACGCAGAGGAGGTGGGCTGGGCGATGTTGGTGCAAGGCATGAGCTGTTCGTGCTTTCGTGTCTGTCTCTCCTTTGCAGACCCGCACCACGGTGAAGAAGCTGGCTGTGTCGCCCAAGTGGAAGAACTACGGGCTGCGGATTTTTGGCTACATCCACCCCTTCAAGGATGGTGAGTGATGGAGTTTGGCCTCTTCTCCCCCTGCAGCGACGTGCAGAAGCTGCCTCCTTCCCCCTTCTTGGGCCACACGAGGACAGAAAGGCTCTTAGAGACAGTCCCCAAACGCCTGGCTCCCAGGCAGGAGGGTCTTTCTGGAGCAAAGACCCTTTTCCCTGG
>VUYV01000828.1:80858-114610 GCA_008711295.1 Anarhynchus alexandrinus | reverse complement strand
TTTTTTTTTTTTCCAGTCCTGCTCTGTGCGAGATCCAAACACTGGCTTTCTGTTCAATTTGCAGCCATTAGCTTCTGGAAAAGGCTATATGGCTACTGGCATTGGGAAGAAGTTCTTGGTAAGGATTCTGACTGTACAGTCTGTTGCTTATGGGTGATGTTGTTGCATTTTCCAGCTTTGCTTAGTAAGCAGGTGGAACTTTGACTCAATCCTTTTATGAAATTTGAGTTGGCAGGAAAGTACTGTGCTTGAGGGGAGGAATGGACGATAACTTGATTAATCTCAGATAGTCTTAAAAACATTGAACTTCTGGTTCTTAGCAAACATAAGGTAGCCGCGCTTTAGAGGCTATGCATGGTTTTCCAGTTATGGACACTGTTGCATAATACCAGTTTATCTGCTGGTGCTGAAGAAATGGACAGTGGAAGCCTAGAAAGGGATTTAATCTGTCCATATTGGTGTTCTTAATGCGATCTGCATGTATCAGTACTCCTAGGCTGTCCATAGGTACTACCATAGTGTTTTTTAATCTAAGAATAAACTTGCTAAACCACATTCTGTGCTTCTAGTGGGGACGATTCGTGGACCCTGTAAGCTGAACATTAAGGATATTGTTCCTATATCATAGTTGGTTGTCTTACAGTCTAGAAATGACAGACATTTCATGCTGTTTGAAATAGTTCTGGACAAGTGAGTTTTAGTGATGTAGAAATGGCTATGTGGACCTAATTTTTCTGATGCAGTTAATACTGTGTACACCCATGTGTTTTCAAAACTTCTAGCTAAACATTTGTGGACCTATGCCAGATTGTGGTAAAATCAATGGCAAAATAGCTGCTGGATGTGAAGCAGAAAATCTGACATCTGTGAGGCTGGTGGAACTGGACAAGACCCTGTATCTGTCTGGTGAAGGGTTTCTAACTCTTACCTACAGAGGTCCTCTTCGTCTGCAATCAGGTGAGTTCAGGAAATATGCAGTGGAGATGGATGCTGATGTTGTACAAACTTTCTGTGAATGGTCTTCGTTCCTCCCTTTGTTCATGTACTACAACCTGCTGGGCCTGGTGATCGCTTAAACAAGCTAGTTCATATGAAAATTTTAGGAAGAAATCAAATCATGCAGAACGGTAATGGCTCAGTTTCCAGTAATAGATGTGCATTTCCAAAACTCCTGGAAGCAGACCAAATACAGCACAGGATTTTTTTCTGTGCTGAGATGATGAAAAATATAGCTCCTCTCTAGGAGAAATAGTCAAATTGGAAAAACAAGCAAAATGAACTCTGGCTTTTTTTCTAAGTGAAGTCATTGCTTTAAGGTTCAGTTCAATGAATAATGCTCTCTAAAGTTGTTTCATACCTGAAAGATCATTTTTTGCTAAGTTCATACTCGCTTAAATGGAAATGCTTGAATAAGTGTTCTAGTACCTCATGTACACCTACTTCATGAATTTAAATCTGTTTCACAGATAAGACTAATGAAAAACATATATCTAACTTTCGGATTTTACGTGCTCTTCAACTGAAACTGAGCCTTCATAGAAAGGCATATGACACCCTAACAACAAAAGGTTTTTAGGAAAACAGGATTTTGGATTCAGGAGCCTCAGATGATCCTGAATGTTTATCCTCTGTACAAGTTGCTATGATGATATCTCTTATTTTTCAAGTTGTGATGGTTTTGTACCTAATATGGGTATCAATGGGTAGCAAGTGTGAGCTCTCATGTATTTTGCTTTGAGAGCTTCTACTGTTTTGATAATACTAGGATACATTGATGACAAATGACGTGTCGTGGGTGTCCCCCCCCCGCCATACCGCCATAATTCTACCATTTCTTGTGGGCTGTGGAAGGGAGGACTCAACAGAACTTAACATACGCTGCTTGAGTAGTATCAGTGTTACTTGTTCTGCAGTCATTATGCTGAACTTCTTACAAACAAAACCCCTAAAACCAGAATTTTGCTGTCTGTGATGTGATTTAGAGGTTGCTGGTACAGCTGATTTGACATTTTACAGGTTTTCTGTTTCTTCAAATATATCATGTCAAAGACCTAGGAAGCACAGTTCAGTGAAGGTAATTATGCTCTTGAAATGTGTCATGGCATTCTGGTCTCCCACTTGGAGATGGTTGTGGCTGCTAGGCAATTTAGCACAGGTCTCTAAAGAAGCCTTGTGTGTTTACAGTTAAATAAGCCCTCATAAACAATAAGGTAGTGTTTTCATTGAAGCAGTTAGCAATAAGAAACTGCTAGAAAATTTTGAAGTCGAGTGTTAGCTTGAACTTAAATTCAAATATTCCCAAGTGAACCAGCAGCATATAAGTGTTTTTTTTTTTTTACAGGAACATCAGACACGTTCACGGTGACTTTCATTTGTAATGATTCATATCCTGGAGAGCTTAAGTTTGTACGTGAAGAGATAAACAGTGTGCTGAACATCCATGATACTTTTTTTGAGTTTCACACAGCTCTGGCCTGTGCTCCTGCTCCTGTAGACTGCCAGGTTACAGGTAAGTACCTAGAATTTGGGTGGACTCTGTCAAACAAATGTTGAAAGGATTAACTGAACAACAAACTTCAGAGGAGGGCTTTAAGAATGCCTGTTGTGAAGACATTTGTAAGACTTGAAGACTTTGTAGAAGTAGAGAGGGAGAGGAGGTAAGTTGTTTGAAGCAGGCTTAACTTATGAAGACAGGCAAGAAGCAAATGTGGAACATAGTGATATACACAAGAAATAATTACTTTGGAAACCTTTAATCCTTATCATGGCTGGATGCTGCTTCAGCCCAGCTCTGAAGAAAATGGGTTAATTTGATATTGGCCTCTGGAAAAATGCGCCTGTGAATAGTGGAGTAGTTACTTGTGGGAGTTAACTGTCAAGGGAACTGTTGTGGTTTAACCCCATCTGGCAGCGAGGACCATGCAGCCGCTTGCGCAGCTCTCCCCCTTCCCCCTAAAAGGGTAGGGAGAAGAGGGAGAAAAGGAGGGGAAAGGGAAAAGGGAAAAAACAAAACAAAACAAAACACAAACAAACAAACAAAAAAAAAACCAAAAAAACCCACCTTATGGGTTGAGATAAAGACAGTTTAATACAACAATAACAGAAAAGGAAAATAACAATAATAATAATGACACAAGTCAGTCTCACCACCCAGTGAACTGGTACCTTCCTGAACAGTGATTGTGGATTCTGTTTTCCCTGGCCAACCCTCATTTATATACTGAGCATGATGTCTATGGTACGGAATATTCCATTGGCCATTCCATTGTTCTGTCTATGCTGCTTCTCAGCTTCTATGGGAAGCTGAAAAGAGTCCTTGAAAAGTATAAACATTGCCTAGCAACAACTAAAACAATATGTACTATTGACATTCCTTTCACGGGAGTAATTAGAAAGTAAACAAACTCTTTCCCAGCTGAAACCAGGACAGGAACTCTGTTCCATGTTTGGTGTAGCGATGTTTTTTTTGTGGAAACAGTACCTTCTCTCAATGGATATCTAGTGTGATTCTGAGAATTACTTTGAATTATCTGTACTCATAAGTGAAACTTGCATCATTTCAAACCCAACACCGCTGCAGGTATCTAATAGGTCATCTTTCAACTTACTGTATGTACCACATCTCTTTCAGATGCTGCTGGCAATGAGTATGACTTAAGTGACTTGAGCAAAGAGGGTGAACCATGGGTTGCTATAGACACTTCAAAGGAAGCAAAGAAGCGAACGTTTTTCTTGAATGTCTGCAAGCCTTTGCCCTATGTGCCTGGATGCCCTGGTAAGCCAGGTGGCAAGCATTTCTTAACTTGTGACTTTTGATGCAAGACCTTATATGCAGAATGACATTCCTGGTTATTTTATTAGGATTTATTGAATCCTGCTCATTTAGTCACTGAACTTGCATAAACATGGATGAGGTATGTCAAGGGTATAATAAAAAGACTTTCTCAAACTGAGAGCAGTCTTAATGCTCACCAGGACTTTTGCATTGAGATGTGTGTGGGAATGCATTTGGGAAAAATGCATTGAGGGCAGTAGTTGACAGTATCTTCTATTTTATTTTGTTTTATTTTTGAAGAAGAAAGGAAAGTTAAATGTTGTTGAAGCCTCCAAACTGAACGAGGCCAGAATGAGAAGCTTATGCTGTATCTTATTGCACTTCTAGCCAGTTTGATTTATTTAACCTGTTGCTGCAGTCTTCTATCAGTCTGTGGGAGCAGATAAGTTAGTACAGTTTAAAAGATTTCAGTGAATGCAGGACAGTAACTTGTTCTATTCCTCAAAGACTTTAGGTACACAATGTCTCTATTTATGAAAACACTTCTGCTTCAGGAGTTTGAGGCAGTCTGATTTAATGCTCAAAGGTCTCTTAAAGCTACTCCGTTATGTTATTTTACAATGAAGTTAACTCTAGTTGTCAAAGCTTTGAACTAAAATACAGGCTTTTGCTTTTTCCTGTAGGTGGTGCCATAGGATCTTGTGTGAAATACACTGACAGAAGCAAGAACCTTGGAGTCATTCAGATAAACCCACAGGCTGCTACTGATGGGTCTTTAAGCATTATTTACTTGAATGGTGACACATGTAAAGATAAGCAACGTTATTCTACACGTATAATCTTCCAGTGTGATCAAACAATGGTAATTTTCTGTACCAATTCCTATTAATGAGGATTTTAGAGCTTGGACTTATTCTAACAGAATAGACAGTGTTTATTCCTCTTGGAATGGAGAGGCTGGTTCTAAAAAGTAATATCTTGTATACAGGCTTTTCCTTTTTCTCTCCTTACAACTGCTTTCCTGAGCCTGTAGAACACAACAGTGAACTCTGTGATGGAATTCTGTCTGTGAGCCACCAAAAGCAGCTCTTTGCTGAAAATGAGTACTGAAATTTGATAATAGATATCTTATACTGTGCAACTGCAATTAAAAAGGATTCTGCATGTACACTTTGTGACTTGCAGTGTAATTCTTAGTAAGCATCCTTCAAATGGCTTTTTTTCCTGTAGGGATCACCGGTGTTTGAGCAAGAGGATGACTGTGAGTTCGTATTTGTTTGGAAAACATTGGCAGCATGTCCTGTTCACAAAGCAGAAGGTAAGTGTAGTTGTTTGAGCTTTAAAACATCAAACAAATCTGTACAAGATGTAAATACTTAGTGAATACTTGTTTGTTTCTTGCTCTGTGAATCTTCCTGTAAAAGGTGCCAGCTTGTGGAGGGATGTCTTTTCTGAGCTTTAAGCCAATTAGGAGTCACATCTAACATTAAAAGTGCAATTTAGAATGACAGGCAAATGTACTTCCCTATCTAGGGAAAGAAGATAAAGTATTAATGCTGTCTCTGATAAATCACAGTGCTACCTTGTTAAATCACAGGCAGACTTGCTAGTGTCTTGTAAATCTTAAAGCATCGGGTTTCATGAGAACACAGTTGATCCTATGCCTGGCAAGTTGTTCCCTGTCTCCCCACTGAAGACTGAAAACTATCCTGTAAACTTGTCCTTGATAAACAATGGGGGAGAGACCAGCAGGAGAGTATCAGAGTTTACAGTTGACTCCAGGATGTGCAGGAAAGAATCACAGGTTCTAGTTCTGGTACTCAGTTGCCTTTTAGATGGGAAGTTGAGAGTGCAGGTATCTTCTCTGCCCTTGCAGGCTTTGTTTTGTAACTTGTAGATAGTGCCTTATAAAACATCCAGACTTCCTGTACAGGATCTGTTGCAACAGTCCTAGACATTATTGAAACTGCCAGCGATCTTGTGGCGTAGGAGGAATGTTTACAAGCTACTACTCTGTAGGACACAATTACTGTGCAGGATGCTGGTGACAAGGGTTGCGGTTTTGAAGGGAGGGAAACTCATGTCTTGTCTTTAGCTCAGTACTAACTTGTTGGATGATTGAGGGGAGTATAATAATAATGTGATACAATCTGCTGGGTTTTTTTTAAAGCTTCAGAATATTGAGCAAAGGGTCACTTTAAAACTGAGGACTTGATCAGCAGCAAAGTTACTGATGTATATTGGCCGATGACACTTGTGAAACTATTTTTTTTCCCAAACCTTTTCTGTATATATCTTGGTAGAGTTGTAAGCTGTAGCTAACATTTCCTATGATCAATTATTTCCTAACTCGGCAAACTTCATAGCTGTTAAAAGAAGATGCAAGACTGACATCCAGGACAACTCTTGCTTTGGCCTTGTGACCTCACTGTTCTTTCCAGATAATTAAGCAAGTGCTGGACTTAGTCTCTCTGGTTCTGTACTTAACCTTCAGCATGGCTGAAGGAAGAAACTGTGAGGCCACTTTGAGGTAGTTTTTGACCTACAATGTGACTTTTGCATGTTGCTTTAATGGCAGTTATAAAAGAAATGTTACATTTGTAGCTTAGTCTCATAGCTGTAGATATTGGTGACTTGCCAAAACCAGCTGCTTCGCTGGACTGAAATGGTTCTTCAGTGTCACTGCTATAAAGTGCCAGCTATTCATTTTTGTGGCCATATTTGTGCCAGTAAGCCTTACTTGTCCTAAGTGTATTTGGCATGGCTCATAATATTAAATTATGTTTTAAATTCTTAACTTCTCTTTAAAGGAGAGGATTGCCAGGTGAAAGATCCAAGGTATGGTCATGTTTATAACCTGAAGCCACTTTCCAATAAAGACATAAAAGTGAGTACAGATGAGTATGACTACTACTTCAGAGTTTGTGGAGAAATAACAGAACCTTGCAAACAAGAGGCTCACAACGTGTCATCGTGTCAAGTAAGGAAGATGGAAAATACTTTCAGAAAAGTAGCAGGTATAGCACTTGATCGGAAGGAACTTACAGAATGGGAAGATTAACCAGGGTGTAATTGAAGCTACTATGTGGTACGAGAGGGGTTCTTGCTGATCTCATACGTCTTACGAGATAAAGCGCCCTACCACTCTTGCTTCATGTGCAAATAAAATGTCATGTATGTAGTTATCCTGACACACAGTTAGGAATGAGTTCAACCCTACTGTACTGGAGTACAATAATTTAATAACTGGGTCACAGTTTTTAGCGGAAGGTTGAGGTCTTTCTATCAGTACTTTATTGTGCATGTTACTGCTGTCTAGGCAACACTGTTGCCAGAGGCATTACTGCAGTCGTGTATTTACTGGATTAGCTGTTTACTTTTCTCAACTCTTTGCTTCTAGGCTTGCTTACAGAAAAACTGACTTTCAAAAATGGTTTAATAATGATTAATTACACCAGTGGAGAAAAATGTCATAAAATATATGAACGATCAACTGCCATATTATTCTATTGTGACAAGACTACATCTGAGGTTAGTTTCAAAACATGTGCTTCCTCTATGTACTGTCTGCCAGAGTTGCCCTCTGCTTAGTGTGTGGGAAGGGTAAGGTGAAGAACATGAACTAGCTTCCTTCAAGGACTACCTAATCACTTACAGATTAGGCAGGAGACTGAAAGGGCCTGTGAGGTAATAAAAAAAGGAATGTTTTGAATTTCCTATTTATACAAGGTACCTTTGTCATGCCCCGGGAAAGTCAGGGCATGTTGTTCCTTTAAGGGATTCCTGCCATTAGCAAAGATCTTGGAGATGTTCTTCCAGAAATAACAGCCATTTCTTTGTGAGAAATAAAAGGTATGAGGATGAATCTGCAGGAAAGCAGGTATTACATGACCAGACCAAAATAAGCTGGTTACTTGCTTTTAGTATCTCTCTCTCTGTACTTGTGGTTTCCTTCCTGTTCTTAAACAATGGTACCTAGAGTTACTTTTGCTGTTCCTCTTATTTCATGGAGGAGGCAGAAGCTCCTAATGGCTGCCCTTTTATCAGAATTGTGCATGTGGATAAGCTCAGGTTTGAGAGAAGGCATTCTTTCAGCTGGTCAGGGGCATACTGTGGCTCTAAGATAATTCATAAGTACAAGTTCCAGCATCTTCTTGAAACAAGGCTGAGACATTTGGGTAGCTTCAGTGTGTCTAAACAAGAAAGTAAATTCCTTTTGTATTTTGTTCTTTCAGCCTGTATTTTTGAAGGAAACTCCAGATTGCACCTACATGTTTGAATGGCATACTCAGTATGCTTGCCCACCTGTTAAATCTACTGAGTGCTCCTATAAGTAAGTTGTTTCCACAAACTTAAAATGGAGCTGTATGATGACAGAAACAAATACAGCCTTATTGCAACTCTGTGCAATACTACTGCTCTAGTTGTTGTGTTTTGACTTAGTAACCAGCTAACGTGGCATTCAATGCAATGTATTTGAAGTAACTTTTGCAATTTGTACTTTCTAAAACCACCATCACTGAAGAAAAATACTTTCTTTGATCTTCTTCTGGGGAGTAAGTTTGGTATCAAAGTAAACTGTTGGGTATGCAGTTATCAATTATTGAACTCTGAGTGTGTTAGGTTGTTTTAAGTGTCTAGTTATTATTTAACTGGCTAATTTAAACAAGAATACAACTGCTGTGTGTTTGGAACTTCCACCAAACAGAGCTCCAGGAAAAATGTCATCTATTTCTGTCACAGCCAAGTATTAGCTCATTAAGATATGATAAGTGGGGTCAAATGTGGCTAATAATTGGCCCAGAGTTTTAACATCTGGTGTCATGATAGGTTTCTACCCTAAGGTAAAACATTCCACCATAACTAACTGTGCATTTGTGCTTGCCGTGCACTGAAAACCTACATGCTTCAATGAAAAGTCAGAATTACTCTTGCATTGGCTGAGGGATGACACATAGACAGTTACTGTGGGGATGGCTGGTGCAGTGATGTATCTCTGTACTGAATTTGAGGTTTGTAGGGAGCAATGAGTATCATGCAGAGTTCTTTTCCAGCATGATGCTCTGCTTATAGAGTTATTAGGCTAAAAGTTACTGTAGTAACTTCAGAATTATAACTTATAATAACTTGGGGTTTTTTGAATTACTCTTAATTTGAATCCTTTGTCTTACAGGGATGACGAAGGAAACTTCTATGACTTTTCATCTCTGACACGGCATAGAGAGAATTGGGAGGCCATTGCTCTATCTGCTTCTGTGCAGAAATACTATATTAACATCTGCAAGCCCTTAGTACCATATGGTGCTGCACGTAAGAGCAAATTAAAAGTAGATTCTCACTGTAGCTAGGGGAGGCAAGTGGTAGGACAGTACTGCTGGTTTTTCAGAGTGAAAAAAATCGCAAAGCAAAACATGTGGAGACAGTGTTGTAATTTCAGCACCAGAGGGAAGGGTAGATTATGGGCCTGATTTCCATCTGCTTGGCAGATGAGATTTACTAGCAGCTCTTTATCTTCTCTTGATACCTTCAGCACTCTAGCTCTTCCATCCTTACCCAAAGTCTGCTATAGCTCTTAAAAATTATTTTAATCTTTTGGCACAAGATGTTAACTTCAGAATTTTCTCTATGGCATTTTCTGTCTGCCTCCACACTTTGTGCGGTGGGAGACCCGGTAACAGACTCTAGCCTTTCACTCTGTGTCG
This sequence comes from Anarhynchus alexandrinus, assembly GCA_008711295.1. NCBI lineage: Eukaryota > Metazoa > Chordata > Aves > Charadriiformes > Charadriidae > Anarhynchus > Anarhynchus alexandrinus. The sequence continues at coordinate 105,133 of VUYV01000828.1, read as the reverse complement.
TAGTGTACTTCCCCAATCGTAGCTGCCACTACTTTCTGCATGACCTTGAGTGAAGTGAGGCAGTTGCTGCTGCTTGTGATTTTGGGGAAAAAAACCCCACCTCAATGAATGTGGTTCGGACAGTGGCTTGGAGATAGATCAGCTATGACATACCTGAAAGTAGAGTAGTGGAATTTTATTCCAGGCAAGTAAGCCTTAATAACATTTGGAGTAATAACACAGTTTTTGTTCATCTGTATAGGTTCCTGTCCTTCTGATGCTGCTGCCTCCCTCATGGAGGGTGCAAAATGTACAAGTCTCGGGGAAGTGGCTGATGGTCCCTGGTGGGAAAATGGTATTTCTATTCTGAAATACATTAATGGGGACCAGTGTCCAGATAAAATTCGCAAGAAAACAACAGTATTGCGCCTCAAGTGTGATGAAAGCAAAATTGTAAGTGGTCTCCTGGCGGGGTTTTATGTTTTCATGAGTTGTTCATACCACTGTATGTGTATGTAGAATGGTGGGCAGTTCTTGTCCATTCCCTAGTTGTCTGTACTTGGATGGGAGCCAGTCTTGTAAACAGACTGGCTTATAAGTACTTGAATTTTAGATGCTGAGTTTATAAGAGATCTTTTTGTACAATCTGCTAGCAAAGATTTTATCACCTGTAATAGCTTCAAATTGTCTGTTTGTGTCTTGAAGGTGAATGTATTGCAGGTTGGGAAGCGTTTCAAGTAGTAAATAATGCTATTGGCTGTGTAGTTCTTAACTCTTGCACGTCTGTATACCTTGCCTTTAAGTACTCTTCTGTTTGGTGAGATGTCTTACCCTCCCTGTTTGGTTTTTCTGTTGCCCAACCTTTAGTTCTTCTCTCATCAAATTTACTACTCCTGATAATGATTCTGTACTGTTGTGTATTTGAAATAGTCAAAGTTAAATAGGCTGTCCTTGGGTTAGTTCATTGGACCGTGATTATCTGTTAAGTCCTAGGACTGGCATGTGAATTGAGCTCAGCCACAGGCTTCAGGGATAACCCCATGACACAAAATCTTGCAGTATCACTCTGTAGAGATGTTGCTCTCTCCACTGTTTCATGTTTAGGAATCGAAGCCTGAACTTATAACAGCCATTGAAGATTGTGAATACACTTTCTTATGGTTCACTGCTGCTGCGTGTCCACTTAAAAGCAATGTGCAAAATGACTGCCGGGTAACCAATCCTGCAACAGGTAAGGAGGAGGCATCAGGATTTTCTCTGTGGAAGAGGCTGCTGGAAGCAGCACTGCTGTGTTTGTGTTCTTGAGGGACTTAATTAGAAGAATGGATAGTGACTAACAAGCTTTTTGGTGGGTGGAAACATCTTTTAAGGTACTGCAGTGTCCCTTGGAACATAAATAGTCTATAGTTCTGAAACTAGTTCTACCTCTAATTATTAATATAAATTAGTAACTGTTTGTCTCTCGAAGCTAGCAGGCCAGTCGAGGCTGGTTGACCTTCCTACTAAGTTACTGAAAGCTTTTAATACAAAGAAATGTCTTGATTTTGAATCTGAAAAAAAAAAAAGAGTAAATTATTGCCTGATCTGCCTACAGGCCACCTCTTTGATTTGACGTCACTAAAGCGAGAGTCTGGCTATACCATCAATGATTCACACAACAGGAAAATTGAGTTGAATATTTGTGCTGAAGCTAAAAGTTCATGTGCTAATGGAGCTGGTAAGCATCTTATCCTCTCTGATACTGTAATCACTGACAATAGAGTACCCAAAGGAAATACTTATGCTCAAGTTTACTGTAAAATGCAAGGGGCAGTTTTTACTGCAAATGTGAAAGGAGTGAAGAGACCAGCTGTGTGGCTGAATTGGCTAGGAAAAGATCCTAAAACTGGTTTAGGAAAGGAAGCAATGTATTGCTATCAAACTCCATTCCTAAACTTACATGTGCTCACTTCCAGTTCAATCCCTTTAGGTCTGAATGGGTGGGTGTTCTTTTGGATGTGAGGGCAGGAGTGTAGATGTTTCTTCTGTACCTCTTGGCTGTTGTGAAAAGGAAGAAGTTACAAGCTTCCAGCTAGAGTGAGCTGAGCAGAAAAATTGCTCTGTAGTGATGTATTGCTGTAATGTATCTGCACTGAGCCTTGTGTCTGGACTTCAAACCCTTGCCAACCCTCTTTCTAGCTTTGTTTTATTTTGGGTGCTTCTGAAACATCGGTGGAAGTTAACTTGTATTTTAAGGTGCTTATTAGCAGGTTGAATTGCTAGCTCTTCTATCAAACCGAATATGAGATAATAATATTTAAGCATCGTAAATGCTAAAATAGGAGTATTGCTTGTCAATTAAAAATTATTTTTATGTAGTTAGAAGAAAATGCTGGATTTCTTTGTTTAAGAGACATCTTAATAAAATTACATATAATCTGGCTGACATTTTGTGTTCATATATTTGTTTTCAGAGAAGTGGTAACCAACACTATGCTCTGTGATTGCTTAAATGTGTATAGATGCAGTACATTCTGCTGGTGAATGAAGTATTAAAGACAGTATTTGGCCTTTGTTTCAGTGCAGTTCAGCTCAGTTTAATGGCAACTGTGGGATGGTGTGAAAAAGCCTATCTTTCACAGGAAAATTAAAGTGAGACTAAAAATCTTACATTTCCTGCTGTTCATGTTGTAAGGCGCAAGTTTGAAGAGTAGTTACATCAGACTTGTTCCGTTTTGTTCATTTTTCTTTTTTACTTCAGCTGTCTGTATCACTGGTGGTCCAAAACCAATTAATGCTGGAAGACCGAGTAAAACTTTAACTTATGAAGATCAAGTGTTAAAGCTTGTCTATGAAGATGGAGATCCTTGCCCTGCAGACCCTGAACTGAAGCATAAAAGCTATTTTAGCTTTGTATGCAAGTCTGATGTTGGAGATGACAGTTGGCCTGTTTTTCTGTCTTTTGATGAGCAGACATGCACTAGTTACTTCTCTTGGCATACTTCCTTGGCTTGTGAGGAAGAGGTAAGAATTACTTCTATGGAAAACCCTTGTGGGACTAAATTTCGGGGGGGGGAAGGGGGAAGGAGGGGTGTTAGGCATAATAGCAGTGTATGTTTTAAATTCCTTGAGGGAAAGCTCTCTTCCTGTAGTACAGAACCCATGTTCATGTAGATGTTCTCAAATACTTACTGACTTTTTCAGCAGGGATGAACAATACTTGTCAAACTTCTGGTTCATGTGGTGAGCCAAGTTAAAACTTTAACACTTTAGAATAACCCCTTTGTGGAACCTACTTAGCTGTCTTTCTTTACAGCTCAAATGGAAGCCATAGGGCATCTTCTTGGGAATTGATGGTTAAGATCCTCCAATGCAACAGGCCAACAGAGCTTAGGTTGATTATTATTTGTGCTGAAACCAAATGGGAATTTTGTTAGTTGCTCCTTATCTAATATCTAAACAAGAATAGACTTCCCAAATTCCAGGTAGGCTGTCAGTAAGCTTATGCACTTTCAGAATGCATGAAATAGGTGCTGAGGAAACACAGCACTCAAGCCATCAACTTGCAATACAATAACTTTATGTTGTTATAACCAAGCTCACTTATTGGAGATGGTTCAACAATGTGTAAGAGATGGGGAGAGGAAGGAACTGTAGTATCTGCTGATCTTATGAAGACATAGTGACTATGTACGCTGGAGTATGCATGCCAGAGCTGTGTGTCTTGGTATTGTTCTGATATGGACTCCATTCCATAAGAATGTTTAAATGATAGAGGGTTTTCATATCCAGCTTGTAGGTGCTTAGTATCTATAGACAAACCAAAATTGTAACAAATGCTGCTTTACTTAAATCAAATTTGAAATGTTTAAATGCAGCCACACTTCTGACCCTATGAAGGACAGGATGCTTGTCAATAAATCAAAGCAAGTAATAAAAGAATAAGAGCAATAAAATGCGCTTTCTTGTAGGTGAAGTGCTCAGTATTGAATGGCAGTTCCATTATTGACCTGTCTCCTCTGATCCATCGCACTGGGTATTATGAGGCATTTGTGGATGAAGATGCAACAGATGTTTCTCCAGACTTCTATATCAACATTTGTGAGCCTCTCAATCCCATCAAAGATGTCAATTGCCCACCTGGAGCAGCTGTTTGCATGGTTCCTGTTAATGAATCACCAATAGTAAGTACTGTGCCTGGAATCACTGAAACATGCATTTCCCTGCTAGTTTAAAACAGTATCACTGCCTAGAGACCTGATTTGAACAATGGGTTAAAGAAATGGAATACAAAATTAAAATCTACCCTGCAAAATTCTTTTTCATCTCTTTCCCCTACGAAGAAGCATTTTCCTATCCTGAAACCCAGTGATTTTTTTGGGTGTCAGGAGATTCCATACTGTGACAAATATGAAAAATTACTACAGAGAACTTTTTCATGTTGTGCTGTGTGCCAAATACAGAGACTGGGAAGCAGAATGCCTCTTAGTCTGCCATTCTGTGACACGTAAATGGCGTGTTTGATCCCATGACAGCCTGTTGCGATATGAAGCAGGGTATATCCTTGCATGCTCCAAAAGCATTTAGTACTTTCATGTAAGGACTTGACAGCTGCACGAGTAGCAAGCCTGTGACAGAATATTGGTTAACTTCTCTGTTATTATCTTGAGAGACAGAGGTTCTTATCTTTTGAGGTATTGTTTGGGCTGTAGAAGATGCACATAAAATATTGAGTTTATTTTCCATGAACTTCCACATTGATCTAGGGACCTTACTCCATTGTTAACACATCACTTGCAAACAGTTTGGTATTTTGGCCCAATGATTTAAAGAAGAATCTACCTGTAAGATGCAGAACCTCCCTGGCTTTTGTCAAGCTTAATCAAAGAGTGTGTTGAGCTGCTCAACTTGGGTTTTGTTAGGGTTGAAATCTAACAACTGTTCCTTGAATATAGAATGCAATTTTCAAAAGTGCAATAATTGTGCTTCCATGTAAACCAAGCAGATGAATCTGAATTGATCTGAATCTCTGAGCTGATCTAAAATCTGGTTGTGTCCCGTATGTCTCTTAATACATATTTTTGCTTGTGTAGGATATTGGTCGTGTTACTGAACCTCCCAAGTTAAATGAGGCAGTAAATGAAGTTTACATCACTTACAACAGCACTACTCCTTGTCAGATAAACAACAAATTGAACTATACTTCTCTTATTGTATTTCACTGCGGCCAAGGAACTAGTCTGGTAAGACATCTATTACACTTGCGTTGATATTGGAGTGCAATGGGAAGTGGGTAGTAACCAGTGTTAGCTTTGTTTAAAACTAAATCAAGGATTTGTTTCTAGCACATGAGGATTGACTTGTTTCAACAAGGAATATACTAAGTATTTAAGTAGTTAAGAATACAAATACTAAGTATGTGTATTCTTAACTAGGCAAAACTTCATAGAGTGCATGAACTTTAGACTTGAGAGTAGCAGGTTCTGATGATTTCAAGGATCAGATTCCACTGAAGTAATGTAGCAATAACTTATTGTTGACATTAAACTTAATGCTGTATTGCACCTTGTGTAGGTCCAAAAGCTTTTACTTGTACCAGAAGCTAACATGAGAACCAGTGTAACTGTAAAGCTAATACTGTGAAATGTTTCCCCTATGTTGTAACTCTTTCAGTAGTCATACATGGCTTTAAAAATTTGCATTTAGATACTTACGTTTTTATTTTGTGTTGACACCTGAACACTAAATTGAGATTGCATGTTGGTGTGAATCTAACACTTGACTTTTTGGAATGTTGTAACAAACTGTAGGGAAGCACTTAGGTATGATGTTTGACAAACTAGAGCTTGTTCAACATACCCAGCAGAACCATTATCCATCAACATGGGGCTTGAACTGGAACTCTATTACACAGGCGATACTCATATTTTTATTTAAATTATGACAGAGGAAACAGCATTCTTTCTAAACCTCAACTCAGTGAACTTAATGTTCTCTACCATGGAGAAACACAGTGCTCACACTTCTGTTGCTGCTTGCAACTAAGCTGAACACCAAAATCTCTAATTAATGAGAAAGCTTGTGTACTTCAATTACTGCTTTGATTGTTTTCCTGGAGCTAGGTAGAATGTACTTCACTTGTAGCTTTTTTTGGTACTGGTTGTAATATGAAGGCATGTTGTTTGTCCTACAGTCAGTAAAGTCTAGCCTAAGTAACAACCGAGGCTAACTGTTTGAGGGGGGGGAAATGCAGAAAGAACAAGAAACTCTCCAAAAATTAAACCTAGTGTACCTTGCTGTGTTCTTTGGTAACAGGGCAAGCCAAAGATGATAAGAAAACTTGACTGCAGTTATGTATTTGAGTGGGAAACTCCAGTTGTGTGTCCTGATAAAGTGAAAACTTTAGGCTGCTCTGTGACTGATGAACAGCTACACTATACTTTTAACCTGACCAGTCTTTCTGGAAGACCATTCAAGGTAATGCCTTCTGGTGGTGTGATTTATTTATTTATTAATTGTCCATTGTTATGAACACTTTAAAACTGAAGCAGGGGTTTCTTTTAAGCATCCTGGGGAGTGAGAGGAGACTGAAGCATGTGCTACAGCTGTGGTCAGTGTTGATATTTGTTTGCCTCTGACAGAGGAAATAATATTAAAGGGGATAACATTAGGTTTTTAATGTTTTGGAGAGGGAAATGAATGGATATACTGATGGAAAAAGAAAGGAGAAATCTTCACCTGTGGCAGAATCCTGAATGTGAAGACAAGTCTGCTGAACAGACTATATCCTTGGTCCTGTGGGTGTACTTCATCTGCAGACTTGCCATATTAAGGAAGACCAGACTTGCAAAATTAGTTATCTTTTTTTCCTCCTGCATTACGCAAGTACTGCATGAGACTTGGTTTATAAAGCATTCGAGTGGTTCTTTGTAAGTATTGACTGTAGGCTCTGAGGCAGCCTTGTTTGTGATACTTCTGGATGTCCGTACAGGTATTTTCTGGATCCCACAGTTACCACGTTGGTGTATGCAGTAAGGCAGCAGACTTGCCCCAGGGAAAATGTGAAGATGGGGCAGTGTGTCTGACATCTGAAAGTGGTACATCATCTTTTGGAAACATAAAGGAAATGAAAATGGACTATAGCCATCAGGATGAAACGGTCATCTTGCAGTATACAGGAGGTGATCGGTGCCCTCCAGGTGAGACTGAAGCAGACTCGTTCTTTATGTAAAAACTTGTCAGCTATTTTTACCCTTAAAATATGAGGGTTTGTTGTAATAGGAGGGGAAACAATGTGATTTTGCATACTTTAATAAAAATATGTAGTTGTGTTAAATCACACTGACCATACATCAATATGTTATGTCCTACAAGAGAAAGCACAACTCTTCTGTAGGGATGATCATAGCTAATTGCACACTACATCCTAGTTTTCTAATTGGGTTTAGACTCAATGTTTCAGTATTTCTATTGTCTGCCTCCGTCTATGACTTTTTTTTAGTATTGAAGTACAGGCTTTGGATATGGTCCTGAATACGGTATGCCTGCTATTCTACTACATGTTATTAAGAGAATATATCTTTTCTTTTCAGTGACTGAAAAGGGAGAGCTCTGTGTGTTCCCCTTCAAGTACAAAGGGAAGACCTATGAGGAATGTATTACAGAAGGAAAGAATAGGCCGTGGTGTGCTACAACTGAAAACTACCAGGGAGATGGAAAGTGGGGATTTTGTGGTAATGGTAAGAACTTCCTATACTTCATGTGCAAGGATCTGAGCTAACACAGGGAGTTAGCCATTATCAGGCTGGGCAAAAGACCTCTGGCACAATACAGCGGAAATAAAGGGATAGGAGTGGGCAAGACAAGGAATCTCTGGGACAAACCTGACTTTACTCAAGTGAGTAAGCAAAATACTCTTGAAATAAAAAGTTCATGCCTTTAGATTATGAGTATTCAAGTCATAAGTGATGACTTTGATGGAGATGGGTTGTTTTGGAAGGAACACTACTTTCTAAAAAGCGTGAAAGCTAGCCTAGGGAATAGAATTGTTAAGTAAAGCATTTGTGCCTCTTTGCTATCTGAAGCAATACCTGATTAAAATTCTTGTTGATACTGCAAAATTGCTACACTAAAATCCATACATACCTGAAAACCTCTTGCAAAGTATTTGGCCTTTTTTTTTTCTTCCCCAACCTTCCCCCTTATAGCAACTGCAAGAAGGGAATCTACCATTATCTTCACATGTGATGAAAATGCTGGTGTGGGGAGACCACACCTTCTGAGTGAAACACTTGGCTGTGCTGTGACATTTGAATGGAAGACTCAGGCTGTTTGTCCTCCCAAGAAGATGGAGTGCAAGTTTGTCCAAAAACACAGAACTTACGACCTGAGAATGCTCTCTTCCCTGACGGGATCATGGATCTTTTTCCACAATGGGAACTCGTGAGTAATGAGCAACTCCCAGGGAGCAGCTTGCTAATCAATACAGCTGAAGTTGTAATGTGGCATAGTACTTCTGTTTAATTCCTGTTCAGGGTCTGTTTAAATTGCAGATAGTGTCTTAAAACTGTCGATGCTTAACACTGCATATAGACGGAAAAACAAAACGGAACCCATTTTATCTGAAGAGGGTGAATAATTACTGTCTTCATCCTCACCCCTTCCCTCTATTGGTAACCCTTTTTAAAGGATGAATAAGGCTAAACTAAAAGCTTTTTAAAGCCTTTCTACTTAAAGTGCTATCTTAAAGTCACTTGGTAGTTTAAATGCAATTTTTTTGATTCTTAATCATGTTGAACAAAAATCTTAATGACTTAGTTGCTGTCTTTTGACTCAAGTGTGTAACTTTTTATCTAAAGTTTAAGTAGGGTTTTTTCCACCTGCATTCCTCTAAGTATCAACTTTGAGGAAAATATGAATGGCAGGAAGTCATCAACCTCTCCAGCCTTCCCACTCCAGTTAGCAAATAGAAATGAACTGGCAAGGATGAGAGCATCTGATTTTAAACATGATAGACTGTGCAGTAACAAAACTGTTTTATTCACTGCCTTGCTACTAGCTCCTCTGTTCTAATAAAACTTAACTGGTGTGTATATATATATATCTCCAAAGAGGTGCTGAATTTTGGATAGTGCTGTAACCTTTATAGCTGAAAAAACTTTTGGGCATTTCTTGACACAGTTCCAACTTCTAGTTTGGACCCAGGTCAAAATTAACTAGTGAACTAATCAGGAAAATGGTCAAATTTTTTGCAGTCATTTACTTGAAAATGATTGAAGTAATCTGCTAAACCTTAGTACATGCTTTATTCTGTCAGCTAATTTCCTTCAACCTGGCTAGCTTCCTATGAGGATTCTAAAGTTTATATCTCACTTTCAGTTTAGCCAAAGTTAATTTTAAAGAGGTTTTGTCTACCACGTTCTTTATAGGTACTATGTGAATCTCTGTCAGAGGGTACATGAGGGACCCACAGGCTGCCCTGAAAGAGCCAGTATTTGCAGGAAAAGCAACAATGGAGACGTTCAAGTTCTTGGACTTGTTCATACGCAGAAGCTGAATGTGACAGGTAGAGTTACTTTTCCTGTAGAAAGCTAGCTATAGTGGTCCTTAAATTATGGTGAAGCCTTGATTTTGCAATATCTTTACCAGTGAATCTTCTGTTTAAAAACAAAACCAGTAAATACTACTATTCAAACTTAAAAGTGGTGTTTAAGCCATGAGAAAACATTGAAGAAAACACAGTGTTGTCATTAAAGCTGTAAGAAGTGAATGAAACACTATTTTACAGTGAGGGTGACCGAGTGCTGGCACAGGTTGTCCAAAAAGGTTGCNGTGTTGTCATTAAAGCTGTAAGAAGTGAATTGTCCATCTGAACATGAAGAAACACTATTTTACAGTGAGGGTGACCAAGTGCTGGCACAGGTTGTCCAAAGAGGTTGTGGAGTCTCCTACCTTGGAGATATCTGAAAGCCATCTGGACATGGTCCTGGGCAGCTGGCTGCAGGTGGCTGTGCTTGAGCAAGGGGTTTAGACCAGATGACCTCCAGAGGTCCCTTCCAACTTCAACTAGTCTGTGGTTCTATAATTGTGGGAGGGGGATTTTTTTTTTTGTTCATCCTATTTTGAAAGACTTATTCTATGTCCAGTAACTTCTTCAATTAAAGCAGCATGTGAAAGATGACTAATTGGCTTCACTCTTAAGAAAAGGAATAAAAAAAACCTCAACCTTACTCAAGTTTTCAGTTTAAGAAGTATTTTTTAAATTGCTGCTGAGTTTGTGAAATTGAGGGGAATTTTGAATCCAGATACAAAAACAATGGGATGTATTGTATCTGTTTATTGCCTGAGTTTGTTTATAAATGGATATCTTCATTTAGTCTTATGTTTAAAAAATGATGTCTTAAATGTAAACATTTGTTATGACCACACTGGTGATCTGCACACAGTATGATGTAAATACAAAAGTGGTTGAGGAGTGATTTTTAAATAATCATCAGTGTGAAGGCCTCAAATTAAGGAAGTGCTGTAATTGATATAACTAGGATTATTTTTTTTCTGTTCATCTAAAGTAATGAAGTCTGGAGAACGAGCAAAGGGAATTTCTGACAGCTGCTTACAAAAACCTTGAGTGTCACCATTTTTCTCTTCTAGGTGATACAGTGTATATTAGTTATTCCAGCGGGCAGGAATGTAGGAAAAACAAGAAAGTAACGACAATTATAGAACTGAAGTGTGCAAAAACAGTTGGCATGCCCATGCTGCAGAGGTGAGTAACAAATTAACATACCACTGATCTACATTCCTTTGTACCTCTGTAAGACTGTAAGTCTCAGGAAAGCGACTGTCCATTCTGTTGGACAGTCCCTAAAATAATCCTTGGTCTGTACTTGTAAGACATGGATCTTCCGGAGTTTCTGCAGCTGTTCACTTCCATGAACAACTGTATTCTGTATTTATCTTCAGATTTCTTGGCAAAAAATTAAGCATTCTACTTTCCAATTAGATCTGACAATGGCTGGGATGCTGTGATTTTCAATGTCAGTTATAGTACAGCCACTCTTACCTTTTCTCAAAATCTATTTGGTAGAGAATGCTTAGTCTAGTAAGTGATTGAGCTAATGAAACATGGTTTATTGCCTCAATACAGCTTATTTAACTAGAAGCTCTCCAAAGTGAGGTATATACACACAATCACAAACATTAAGAAGGGTTGATGGCCTTTTGCTCAGTCTTGTTTTGGTTAACTGTATACTGTTTGTAGAATTGAGAAGCTGAGCAAGATGCTCGGTATGAGTCAAAGAACTAGGCAGCAAAATCTGACTAGCTTACACTCCTTGTTCTAATTAAATAATGTGCAGCACGTTAAACCTGCTGAGAGCAGCCTGACATGTTTGTTAGCTAAAATACTTTTATCAAAGTATCTGATACACTGTGTGTCTTCTGGAACTTTTGACGTAGGAAGCTGAAGTACAGCCAGGTCTTTCTAGGTCTTGAAACTGCAGAAAAGTACAATGCGACTCTTCAAGTAGCTTTTTTTTGAGTGCTACTTGACTATTTTAGCTTACCATTAGCATGATGCTTAGGCAGGACATTCTCACGCATGGGTTAGCAGCTGTATGTCTTCCCATTTTCAAGATGCTAAGCACTTGTTGCTGTTTCCTGGAATCATGAGTTGTCTGTTATTTGGTAGGATTGATGAAGAAAACTGTGCTTACTACATCACTTGGGACACACGTGCAGCTTGTGCTGTGAAGCAGCAGGAGGTGGAGGTGGTGAATGGAACAGTTATTAATCCTGCAACTGGGAAAAACTTCTCTTTAGGGGATGTTTTTTACAAGTAAGTAAAAAAAACAAACAAAAAAACCCCACCAAAATCACAGAACCAACCAAACAACAAAACCAAACAAACAAACTCCCCCCCCCAAAACATAACAACAAAACCCCAACAACAACCAAAACCCATACCACCTTAGTCCTGTAGAACTGTACTGCAAGAAAAGAGAGCTTGGTGTGAATATTCTGTGTTCCCTTAACAGTTCATAGCTGTCCAGTGGAAATAGCACTGAATTTGCCTGGTACCAAAAACTGACTTAAAGGCCTAATTAATAGTGCAGCTCACAGCTGGGCTTACAGCTTTGGGCATGTCCAGGTATACTCAAAGCCTGCATGTAACCCACCTTGGCGTTAGATCTCTTCACTGTGGGTTATTGCTGTCTTCCATAGTGTGTAGACGTTAGTTCAGTGATGGAGAACTTGATGTTTTTCACTTAGAGTACTCCTTGGCTTTTTATATAGCACCTTTTTTCCTGCTCAGATGATCCATATGGAAGTAGGAGACCATGCTTCAGAAGCCTTAGAAGTGAGGAAGGACAGCTCTGTGGTCTCAATGGTCAAGCATGACTGAACTCAGGAGAGGAGAGGGGAAGACCAGCAGTTACACTGACTGTAGTACACATTGCACATAACTCTGGTCCAGAATCTCTTATAAAATGTCAGTGCTAGTGTTATGGAAGAAAGTCTGCCCATACTAGTGTTTTGGGAAGAATAAACTCTGCTTGTTGGTCACAAACCATTGGTGTGTGGGATTGGAGTAACTGAGCAGGTGTGTTGTGAATAAACCTGCTGTGCAGACGTGGTGATAGCATTACAAGTATATAGAAAAAAAATCAAACAGACCTGGATGAAGGAGGAGAGGAGGTCAGGACAAAAATAAAACTTGGTGTAATGTTGAGATTAAAGGCAAGTCATGTTTGAGCAAGCTCTGCCTTTGAGCAGGTGGCTAGAACAAATAACTATGAATCTCAGAGCATTCTCACTTTGACCAGCAGTGTGAAAGGATACAATTGTAAATAGTACTTAGGTAACACTTATGGTAGAACTAGTTACCCTTCTGGAGAAGACAGCTAAGCTATGCTATTTATCATAGATATAGAGCACAGAATATGGTTCTTATGGTCAGTAGGCTAACTTGTGTATGAGCTGCTGGCTCATGCTTTTGTCTCCAGTTTATCTCAATCCTTTGGAGGTACTTACATGTTCATACAACCGTTGAGGGCAATATAACTAGAAAAGTTTGCTTTTTGTGCTTTCTTAGAAGGATTATATTTGTGCTAAATATAATCCTTATTTGTAATGTTCAGGGAGGAAGCCTCAGTCCTACATCTTTACTGGTTGCTGAATCAGTCACTCCAACTTGCTCTAGAATCAACCAGTGGTAGCAGCTACCACTGTTGCAAGTCTTATGTCTTTGGAATAACCTAAATCTGTGAGTTTAGACTTAAGGATAGACCTGCCCTCTGTTTCCTCAGGTTGTACACGGCTTCTGGTGACATACGGACAAATGGCGATAAATACATATATGAAATTCAGCTTTCTGGTATAAGAAACTCAAGTTTCCCAGAATGCTCTGGAGCAAACATCTGCCAGGTTAAAACCAATGAACGTCGCTTTCGGAGAATTGGTTCTGCCAGAAAAGCTAAATACTATGTTAAGGGTAAGTACTTGCTCAATAGCCAGAATTGCTTGATACTCCATGTGAATTGCTTCTTCAGAAAATGGTTCTTTTTTCACACATCTGTACTAACCCATTTCTGTAAAGGTGTCCAGAGTCTGTTTAGCAGAATTTAGGTTGTTTTCTTTCCTTATTGTGTAAGCTCAGTTGCAAGTGTGGCCTTAATAGGGTTTGGGCTTGACACTTGTTGAAAGACTTTGGTAGAAACAATGCAAGATAGAAGACTTGGTCTCCTGTTTTCCTCTGTGCATGTGCTGCATAAGCAATGGTCTCCTTTATCTAACTACTTTTTCTTGTGAAGACCTTAGTCTGCTGTTCTATAGCAACTGATAGGATCAGCTATGGGAAATATAAGCTCACCTGCAGATACTGCAAAGTGTAAGCTGTTACTGCAGAACAAATACATAACTTTCCAGGGTCTGGTGTTAATGGAGTGTTCTCAAGGAAGTAGTAAATGATAAGGTTTTCTTCTCATTGTAGATGATGACTTGGATGTCATATTTTCATCAGACTCCAGATGCGGTAAAGATAAATCAAAGTTTGTGTCTTCAACCGTTTTCTTCCACTGCAGTCCACAAGTAAAGGAAGGCATCCCTGAATTCGTTCATGAGACAGCAGATTGCCAGTATTTATTTACCTGGTACACAGCTGCTGTGTGTCCGTTAATGTGAGTAGTTAACCATTTCTGAAAGCATCTCTTGTCACCACTTCTTAGCTAAAGGCTTTTTTGTTTGTTTATCACAGTAATTGTGAAAAAATGGAAAGCTAAAAAAGCAGTAGACTCATGGGCAGATGGAACTGGTGTTTGGCACACAACCACTAAAAAGCTTGCCAAGTTGATCTGGACCTAAAACTGCTAGTTTGCACGGGAAATGGAGAGGCATGGTGGAATTTTAATATTATTGTTCTCACTAAGTAAAACCTACTGTAGCTAACAGAACATGCTGTTTCATGTTAGTGGGAGGAGTAACCAGTATTTGGGTAAGGTTTTTTGTTCTTCTTGCCTTACTGTCTGGAAAACTTTAAAGCCACAGCAAAGACTGGCCTTCCCCTCTATCTGCCTACTTCTTTAGGCTGGAGTGAAAATCATTACAGGTCTTAGAGGAATAATGAGGTATTTCTGCAGTTAATTATGATCAGCTTATCAACAGATCCAAAGAGGAGTAATGAGGTGGCAGCAAAAGCAGAGTAACCCTATCTAGGTGCTGACCAGCATTCTTGACATGTAGGCAGCCTCACTGCGAAGAATGGTGTGACTACTTCTAGGACTCTTCACTTCCTAGCTGCTAGCTTGAAAACACAGGAAAACTGTATGTTTTGACTTAAGCAGGCAGTTAGCTGTTGAGGTCTGTGTAATGCCATAGTCAGCTGGAAGGTAAATAATTGTTACAGCTTTTGCAGATTACTGAGGTGCAGGTTTAGTTCTAAAATAGCAGCTTTGTGTGGATAGCTGCTGCTGTGTAAGCTCTAGAGTGCTTAATTGTGCACTTCAGTCTTGACTGTAATCAGTTTTATGCACTCTTGGAAAGCATACCAGGATGTAGGCACAGTACGTACACTTTTTTCAGTGATTTTTGCTTAGAATGAAATCCCCTGAATTCAGTTCTCTATAGCTGACAGGTGGGACTGAGAGGATGGTGTGGCGTGTTTAATTTCTTTGAATCTGCTGTTTCTAATCCAGTTTGATGCGACTGGTTGCTCATCCTTTTCTTCCCAATTTATGTTATTAGATCAACCAATGATCCAGGAAGCAATGAGCACCAGACTGATCAGGAGGCCCAAGTACCTAAAGGCCTTTCAAGGAGAAGTCAGGCTGTTGGTGCTGTGCTGAGCGTCCTCCTGGTTGTTCTCACGGCATGCCTAATAATCTTGCTGTTCTACAAAAAAGAGAGGAGGTAAGAAATGATTGGGGAGGCTTTAGAAGTTTCTTTAGTAGAACTTGGGTTTCCTCAGGAAAAGGGAAGTAGTGAACTTCAGAGATTTAAGTTCTGTTTTTCAGTTGGCAGCATCAGCTGTCAAACCGCTGGGTTTTTTTGAATTCTGTGGTACTGTCTAGAGGTCCATGTAAAGAAGGCTGGAGTGCACAGCTGAATTGGGCTAGTCACTGTTGTGGACAACTGCTAATTAAGGAGGATAAAACAATGTGACAAATCCCTCTCCTTTTATGGTGTCAAACTGGAACCATGCAGCTGCAGCAGGGAACAAGTGCAAGTTCTGCTGATTTTCTGCTTTCCAGACAACTTTGGTTTTGTGTTTGGTTTTTTTTTCCCCCTTAAACATAAAGGCCAGAGGTGTTTCAGAACAGTCACCCTGAAGCTGTGGTAAGGGGGAAGATGTATATCATGGACTGGATCTTGTTAATTAAAGTAGTTCAGGGTCAAGTGTCACTATGTGATAGAATGCAGCTTGCTTGTTGAAATTCTTTATGTTGATAAAAGTCCAGTGAAGAAAAGTGTGGGCTAATAAGAGGGATACAGTCTCCACAATGCATTATTCTTTCTCTTCTTTAGGGAAATCGTAATAAACAAGATAACGAACTGCTGCAGAAGAACATCTGGTGTTTCCTACAAATACACGAAGGTAATACAGTGGCAAAATCAAAGGTTTTGTTTCTTGTTAAGCTTTATTAATATGAAGCTGTTATTAATAAATAAACCCCCTTAATGCCTAGTTCTGTCAGTGCATGAAAACCATACTGCATGGCTTCAGAAAAGCCACATAGTTGAGATATCCACACTTACATTGTGAAATGGGAAAGGAAGATAGAGCTGAGGAAATGAAGAGCCATCCATAAATAGCCGAATAACACAAATGTACAGGAAGAGAAAGAAGTCTGTTTCAGACATAGTGAAAAGCGATAGTAACTATTGCAGTATTACTGTCTTATGACTAAGTTAAACCCAAGGCCACGTGTGGTGTGGTGGTTTGGCAACTGGGGGAGATCGGCATGTGGCAGAGTCTAGAGTGGTGTATGCAGTCTCCTCTTGCATTTTTTTTTTTTTTGCAGATAAACAGTGAAGAAGAAGCTAATGAGAATGAAACAGAGTGGCTTATGGAGGAAGTCGCAGCACCAAATCAAAGAACAGCAAAAGGAGGGCAGGAGAATGGTCACATTACTACCAAGTCTGTTACGTCTGAAGCCTTTACCTCTCTCCATGTGGATGATCTGGACAGTGAGGATGAAGTGTTAACCATTCCAGATGTAAAGATTCAGACAGGAAGAGGACTAGACAAGAGCAAGCACCTGCAAAAGAAGCCACCCAGTCTTGGAAGTGATGACAAAGCTTATTTGCTGAATGGGGGAAAGGAAAGAAAAGCAAAAGCCAAGCCAGGCCAGCAGCAGGCACAGAACTCTACAAATACAGTATCGTTTCATGATGATAGTGATGAGGACTTGTTGAATGTTTAATAACCCCTCTTGTGCCTAATCAAATATATAGAGAGAGATTATATATAACGGGACAACATTTCCAACCAAATATGAGGACTTCAGCCTGAAAGATTTTTCTGAATTTTGCCTTTAACAAGAAACCATTGAAAAGGGAAGAAGAGAAAGATTTCTTGGTTGTTTACAATGATCTGTTCAGTAATGACTGGATTTCTAACATCCAGTTGGCTGAGTTATTTGACTCTCTGTAGCCAGGACACTGTTGTTTGTTTTTTTTTTTTAAGCCACAGCATAGATGGTAAATGCTTGCTTAAAAAAGAGAAACCTTTGAAAGGAAAGGATTAAGGCTCAATGAAGCCCCTGGCTCCTGAGACTCAAGTTATCTGACTACTAGCATTTTATCTCCTTGTATTTATTGATCCTCACTACTCAGGTTTGCTTAATAGCAACGTGTTCTTCCTGCCGGCAGGGTATTATTCTATGGGTTCACCCATCGTAAGACAAGGAAAAAATATAACTTTTGTGTTGGGATGATTTGATGTAAATTTTGGAAGTGGTCTAATTTATCCTGTGAATTTGAATATCCATTCTAATTTAAACAGATCATTGGTTCAGAGGTATTGACTGAAAGGTACAACTGTATAGCTTTAGCCTGAAATGGTTGCTGTTCTTTGCATGATATTTTTTTGGTACTGGTCATATGACTGACTTCATCAGTATTTGCCTAAGCAGCTGACAAGCACCCAAAGATTCTTTTTTCCTAGATTATGGCTGGACTAGGCCGACTGCACAGAGAACCAGAGTTTTCAAGGACACAGAGGCAGAATTCCTATAATACAATCTGCACTGCCCAGTTTGTCATCACCAAGAAAAGCCCAACAACTAGAGGAGCCCTAGTCAGCACAATACCTCTCTAGTATTAATTACAAGAAAGAAAACTTGGGCCAATGTTTTTCTGATAGCTTAAGTTCTAGCTCTTATTCTATGGTCCTGGCCATGGTCATTGATTTGAAATGTTGCTGGCAATGAATGCAAGTCACATTTCCTCTAGCAGTCTAGCTCTTCTCCAGGTGTTTCCTAAATTAAATTATGAGCAATGATAGGGTTTCAAAGCATCGTACAAGTACACGCGTTGGTCAGAATTTTTTGAAACTTTTCATTGTTCCTTTTGGCTGGCTTACTCAGTTTCAACAATGGTTTCTTTTTATAAAAACTCCATTTTGAATCAAAATAGTGTAATATAAAGTATTCAGCAATTTCAATAAAAGATATGAAGTGGATATTCCAAATCCCACATCTCAAGTCTGGAATCTTCCTTACACTAGTCTGCCATGTTGCTCATCAGCCTGGTGATACCCTCTTTTGCTGTGACAGCTAATATCTTAGTTGCATCACTCAAAATGAGAAACAATGTTTGATGACAAAGATCAGACTCTATAGGTAAGCCCCAGTGGTGTATTCTTTCTTTTATCAGACTTGGGTTTTCTTTCTCTTGTATTGTTACCAGTGAAGCTGTAAATCTGTTTGGTTAAAGCTGTATCTTGTCATACTTAAAACAAAAGCGGCATTTTTTTTATATTTAGCATTAAGTTAATTTGGGGGAATGAGTGTATTTTTCATACTGCCAGTTACCATTGCAACAGTTCTGTCAATGAATGTTGAAGAATGCTGCTTCCTGTCCCCAAGTCTTTAAGGCTGGCTTCTTGGAGTTGTTTGATCCATGAACTGCTGCGTGAAATGACTTCCCGTGTATTAAGGCATAACGCTGCGCAGTCTCTTCATTGTGGCTGTGCATAATGAGGCTTAGGTAGAACAGGGGTACTCTGCCTGGGGGTGCTTGTCTGAGCAACATCAATGATGCTGCTAATACGCAGCTGACAGCGGTGCATGATTTCAGTGCCTGGTCTTGCAACTATTACCCGCTTTTTATCGAGGTGTTTGTAGGTGGGCTGTCTGAATCTTACCTTGTTCAGAGCTGGATGCACGACTTGCTTCACCCAACTGATTTCCCAGTAGAATACCCTGCTTAACCCTAGGGAGGGAAGCGTTAAGAGAATAGCGGGGACCAGAGGTGTATGTACAAGTGGCCGGGCTGGGAGCAGAAACCCTGCTGGTTATCAGCATGACCCCCTGGGAAGCGAGCCTCTAAGACAGCCACCCGCATGGCACAGTGCCACCCGGCCCCTGTCTGGACTGCAGAGAGGGCGGTGGGAAACCAGGAAAAAGAGGCCCAGTCTGGATAGAACTTTTTTTTTTTAGTTCACGTGGAACTTATGCATGCCATTACCAACCAGTGAAACAAAACACCTAGGAGCGAAGGGACCTGAGGGTTTTTGGCTGTGCTTTTAAGGTACAGCCTAATGGCGTTTAACTTCACCCACTTCCCAGGCAGGCTTTGATTTTGGTTTCCTTGACCTCGGCTGACTGCACACCTCCCCCTGCTGAGGGGGGCTGCGGGGGCAGGTGGTGAGCCCGATGACTGCTGTGCACTTGTGTGTCCCCGTCCTCCTCCCCAGCTCCACATGGAGCCCCTGCAGCCACGGTGGCAAATGTCTGGTGTGGGGTGGTGCTGTGCTGGGTTTGGGATAACACAGCTGTCAGTGGCTGCAGGAGAGGAGTTCGTGTTACCTTGCTTCAGCTGTTCCTGCCTGAGAAGAGGAGATAGGAGAGGGAGGGGGCAAGTCTGTGTGATGCGGGGAATGATCTTGGGGTGATGCTCCACAAAGCAGCTTTCGTAGCTGGTTAGGCCACTTTTGCTCTGACGGGCAGCGAGACCAGGTGAAGAACTGGTTCTGTTTCTGTTCCTGGGCCAGAATGGCCTTTTAAGTGGGTTTATTTTTTTGAATGTATTGAGAGGAGGTCTTTTAATTTTTTTGCCTGGTTGTCTAAACCATGCCAGTCACTTTTCAGACCATTTGTCATTTTTTTCCATCTTTAAAATGTTACCTTCACTTATGCTTTTCTTTCTGATGGAAGCGGATGTTGTTAGCAAAAGGTGTTGGAGTAGCAGGTGTCTATACATAAACAGCAGGAAGTATCATTGGATATATATTGGTTATCCATATAACTGGATTTTTGTGGGGGTGCCCAGCCATGAATTCTACCTAAAGTCTTACAGGTCTTCTACAGTAAGAAATATCTGGTTTGGCCATAAGTATTTTATATTGTGGCTTCCCAAAGTTATTCCCAGTGTGTAATTCCTTAGTGAATGCTTTTTAAATTGTTTTTTGTATCACTGCAAAAATATGGTCAGGTGAAAATTGTGTTCCCTGATGTAGGTGGGAGAGGTTTTCATTGGAAATGGAGAAGTTTGGAGTGTGATGGTGGCTGTAGGGGTGGAACATACATGATACTGGAGTTTGCGGGAAAGCTCTTCCTTTACCATTACCTGTAAAGACACTTCCATTTCACGGTGTACTTGCCTGTTCTTTATAGAACCTGATTGATAAGCCTTGCTCACATGTGGTGCCCAGCAACTGCTACACTAAACTTTTCATTTTCTTGCACATTGGTGGAATTTTCCATCTACACTTGCTCCTTAAAATGCCTCTTCTTTGAGGAGCTGGTTTGGCTAATAAAAAAAAAACAACCCACAACCAACCAACCCAAAGTGCTGTTGCTACTGGGGGCTTATCTGGAGAAAAGGAACAGATGTGCTCTGATTAGGGGTTAAATGCAAATTCTCTCTGGGTGAATAAAGGTCTGATGTCAAATGAAACCTAAAAAATAAAGCTTGCAACATGTAGTTTAATAATTTATGGAGTTAGTCTTGACTTTTGGTCAAATGTCTTTGTTACTTAAATAGCTTTGCTGCCAACTAAATATATCAGTGCTGCAGAGAAGACCTAGATGAGGTTTTTAGGGCAGTTTTGATGCCAAAATGCCAACCCTAGATGACATTTTGGAGAGCGTTGGAGAATTTGACAGGTTCCAGAAGCAAACCTTTTTTGTCCTGTGTTTGCTTTCTGCTGCCTTCACCCCGGTGTATGTGGGTGTCGTCTTCTTCGGGTTCACCCCCGAGCATCGCTGCTTCAGCCCCAGGGTGGCTGAGCTGAGCCAGCGGTGTGGCTGGAGCCTGGAGGAGCAGCTGAATCACACGGTTCCCAACTGGGGTGGCCATGGGGCCAGTTTCGGCAGCCGCTGCAGGAGGTATGAGGTGGACTGGAACGCAACGGGCATCAGCTGCACCGACCCCCTCGGCAACCTCATGGGCAACCGTAGCGCTGTCCCCCTTGGTCCCTGCCAGGATGGCTGGGTCTACGACTCCCTGGGGACCTCTCTCGTGACTGAGGTAAAAACAAGTAACCCCCTTCCCCTGCCCCCTCAGTTACAGACAAGCTGAGGGACGTGGGGAGAGGGTTGGTGGAGCTTAGGCTGTGTGAAAATGCCGCCTGCTTACCTGGACGAGGGGATCCTCTGGCTGCGAGCTGTCCTCACTGTGAAGCATTGCCTTGGCTGCTCCGGGAGGCTTATATCTCCAGCTGGGGAGCAAAGCATATTTCGGCAAATAAATCCCCAGGTAGATAAAGTCCAGTTCTGCATGAAACTCCCGTCGCATGAGAGGTGGGATTGGCGGAGGTGTGTAAACAGTGCCCGTGGGGGAGCAGCGCCTTGCAGCACTGCAAACAAAACTGGCCTGTCCCTGAGCGGGCGCGCTGCACAGACCTCCCCATCTTCCTGGGATAAGTGCCCAAGTGTGAATGTCTTGATTTCTTCTCTCTCTTTTTTTTTTTTTCTTAATGAAGAAAGTCCTTTAAAGTTTTATTTGTTTGTGTTTAAATGGCTATGGGGGAGGAGGGGGGGGGGAGGTAATCACCTCCTACAATTAAACAGCTTAATTCAGGAATAAATTGCAGAAAATCTGACAGCTGTTTTGTGTTGTCAGAAGACGTGAATAAACTGACAATGGTATTTTAGCTACTTGAGATACTTTAGGGGTTTAGGTGCTTTAACTTTAAAAACAAATCAGTATCTGGGATGACAAACTTGATTTTGTCATAGAAAGTTCCACCAAAGTTTTAGATATGGTGGAAGTCAGGATTCTTTCCCCCATATCTAACAGAAACACAGGAACAGGTAAATTCTGTGCTCTAGCAACTTCAGCATTTATAGTTTTCTTAGAGGTTGGAGCTAGATTTTAGGTGGTGTACTGTAAGTGTACTTCTTTCAGCAAAGTTATGGACTGTGTGACATTAAAGTGAGAAGTGAGACACCTCAAGTGGAGGGTGACCCAGAACTTCTAGAGAGCAGCAGTGCAGCAGGCACATCTCGCTGTAAAGGACTTGAGCGATGCTGTGGTCCAAAATGCCCCCACCATGATCTCTTGAGACTATGGGAAGCTGAAAACTTGCAGTTTGTGTGGGTTTGCGCAGTCACACTCACACTTCAGTCATCTTCCCTTTTCTTCTGAGGGGGTGTAAGGCTGCTTCCTTCACAGGATAACCAGAAGTGTCACATGCCTCTCTGGGCTGTCACATGCCTCTCTGGGTGTTTTGTCAATGTGTTTTGCTTCTGGATGTGACTATTTCCATGAAGGCTCTCGGGCTCTGTTATGTTGTCCCTTGCTCTGGCAGGTGTTCAAGGGAAAGAATAGCGCAGAGCAGAGCATGTTAATCTGCTGGAAGGAAAAAAATTTACACACGGAAGAATATCCTCATGGGAAGCCCCACAGAGCATCAGGAGGAGTATCTGGTTTTATGTTGATTAAAGATGCATAGCTTTTGAATAAACCCAGCTACCAGTAGGATGGGAAGGGATTCTCAGTCATGTTAGAACAGCTTTTTAAAATAACTCCAGTAGCTCTTAGGTATATCTGCCATCTGGCCTTAGTTCTCATCTTAAGTAAATATATGTGCTACCCATGTGGTATAAAGCCTGGCCCTAGATACAAAATACCTGGTCTCCGGACATGTTAGGCTGTAGGACAATTTAGTTGAGCAAACGGCCAGAGCAGAGAGAAAATGCTGTGGCCTCAGGGGCAGGTGCAGATACCTCCACTCACCTTCCTTCAGGGAGCTGGTGCTGCATGGGAAGCAGGATGAGGCAGGCTTCTTCGAGCATCTAGGGTACCTTTACTGAAGGCATCACCCTTAGTCCTGAGGGGTCTGCAGGCCCTACCTGAGGTGACCAGAACTGCTTAGAAGTGTTCACCATCAGCCACAAAAAAAAGCTGTTTGAAAAGCCAAGGGTGGTCACCATGTCCATGCTGATTTGATCAACAAGGCCCAACACAAATTAGAGTCCCTATCTTGGCAGGTAATAACTCAGTTATGTTCTTTCCAGTAATGAGAGATGAGACGTGAATGGGAAATACCAGAAAACTGCTCAAGGGCTTGATCCTGTTCTTAATGTTGGACACTTAACTAAGTCAGTAGGGTTTCTGGGTGCTGATAAACTGGTCATTGACCCAGAAACAAATTTAAATCTTTAACTCAAGTGAAGGAAACTTGTGGATGTGAGCCAGCTCCTCGTTTCACTCTCTTGCTTCTAACTGTGGTTGCTTCTTTAGTTCAACCTGGTGTGTGAGGACTCCTGGAAGCTGGACCTCTTTCAGTCTGCTGTGAACGCTGGGTTTTTTATTGGCTCCATAAACATTGGCTACATAGCAGACAGGTATGTGCGGGCTGACAGCAAAACCCTCTGACCTCCCTTATCAGTGTCCAGCAGCTAGGTTTAGATAAAGGCAGGGAAAGGTTGTGCAATTGCTGTCATCTCTGCTCTTCTCAAAATAAGATCAACCGCCTGGATGTTCAGTCATGGTATGAGGAGTGAATGCTCTGTCTCTTAGGTCATACCTGGTAGTTTGCACAAATCTCCTGCTTGGCGAGTCCTGCAGAGCCCACGAGGACTATTCTGGGACTGTACACCCCAAACACCCTACTGTGCTACACCAGAGCCCTGGGGTGTTAACTGAAGCTTGGAAATGCCGGTTTGGAGCCCCCGCTTGATCGGGGGTGGTGATCAGTGTGTGGCTGCAGCTTGGAAACACCTTGCTTCCTTTGGAGAAGCTTTGGAATAGCAGAGGCAGAGATGGCCAGATAAGTACAGCAGCAGCCCCTGTGAAAAAGCAGAAATCCCTGTGTCCCGGCATCTTCAGCTCCCTGTCCAGAGCCAGCAGAGGCAGCTGCCCTAGCCCAGGTGGCTGGGGTTGAAAAGAAACAAATGCCAGTGTTTGAAGGCCTTTCCCCCCCACCGCCACCTTGTTCCCCTCCTGCCTAGGACTGTTAGTACAGCAGGTTCTGAGTTGCTCCAGCTGTGAAATGCAGCCCACTTGCAACAAGATCCATACGTATTAGATTTTTGGAGATTACGGTTGTGGTATATAAATCTTTTATAAATCTGGTGCATGCAGACATGTCAGAATCATAATATTAGCCCATATTTATTTTTCACCACCATTATAAAAAAAAAAAAAAAAAT